>JACEGR010002951.1:0-115582 GCA_014170235.1 Listronotus bonariensis
AGCTGAAATAGTGTTATTGGAAGTAGCATTATAAGCAACTAATGAATTTTAAAAATATTGAATAATACAAAATCTTTAATTTTTTTCCAACAAATTTACATTTTGCAATAACGGTTTAGTAAATAGGCACAGTATATCGTCAGCCTACTTACATTTTAACAGACATTTTGGAATAAAATATATGTTAAAACGGGAATCTACTTAAAAAGTTATAGAAAAGATAGGCATAGGCAACCTATGGGCACCATTTGAAAGAGCATTTGATTTGTCATCATGTGCAGTGTAAAAAAATATAGGGATGTTCCATTTTAAAATAAGAGAGATATTGCTATTTGACTTTCTCTAAAAAATTGCACTATTTTTGATCACTCCTGTGAGTACTGTTCATATTAATGGTACCGGCAGTGCTGTGATCAGCATGGCCATGCCCATTTACTTAAGCCGTTATTGCAAAACGTAAATTTGTTGGAAAGCAAAGCACAAAATTAAAAGATTTTGTATTATCTGCCACTGTTTTTAAAATTCAGCCAGAAAAAAATCATTAGTTGCTTATAATGCTACTCAATAACACTTATTTGAGCTGAATGTGGATAGTCGATAAAACGCACGTGCTTTTAAACAATCCCAATATCGCCTCTGGTCCCAGGCCATGACGATCATTCTGTGACCTATAACTACGCTTCTTCCATTCATCCATAACTGACAGTGCAACAATCTTTTAAAAGCTAACCATTAAGGTTACCAGATGGTTTCCCTCCTGGAATATTTTTCAGGATTAACCTAGACGGTACAAATGCGCCATTTTTCACATCCTGCCAGTATTATATCATCTCTTGTTGTTGTAGAAGAAGGGTCTTTTATTTAAAATCATTGAAATTTCTTTTAAACTGACTTAAAACACTAGTAATCAATAAAATGGTCGTTGTTATTGTCTCAAGAAAAAATATTCAATGGCTGCTATGTCACAGCCAACTTTGAATTTAAATAAACATTTGGACTAAAAAGAAAATTTGTAAAAACAGATTTTACGTTAAAAAGCACGTAAAAGAGATAGGTATAGGCAACCTATACACCATTTGAAAAAGAGTATTTTATTTGTCTGGCATCATGTGACGTAAAGTAATACATGTGGTGTTCCATTTAAAGTAAGAGAGAGATGGCTATTTGATTTTTTTCTGAAACCAATGAAATTATTTTTTGATCACCCTGTACAATATTTAGATCTTGATTTGACCTACGTAGTGATATGGCAGACTTTTTCTAACTGTTGCTATCATTTTAAAGTTTAAAGTGTTAAAAGCGCATAAAGCAAAACCAACCTAATCTCACACTCCGCATTTTTCAAAAAAAAATCAAACATCACATCAGGAAACGAATAAAATTAGACTAACTTAGTAACTATAAACAAACTTGAGTTATGTTTCTAAAGCAGATTCTAAAACCGAAGTCATAAAATATAGGGTGTTCCATTTAAAAAATATAACTTTGATACGTCACACACTTTTAGAGACACCCTGTATAGACTAAAATAATTTTATACAGTGGTCTATATCGACCTGTATATGTTTCAGTATTTACTTTTTTCAAAAACCCATGTTACCATCTGGCTACAGACCGTGTCGAATATGGTGGGCCACCCTCAAAATACCTTTAAAACTTCAAAGTTAAATTTTTATATTTGGTTGCTTTTCTCTTCTTTGCTAACACGAACAAATTTGATGATTGAACCTTGATTGTTGCCTCAACTTCTCAATCCAGCACCCTCTCTACAATTTTATATAGTTGATCGAACGTAGTGCTTAAAATCTTTGCCTCCATTTTACAGAAAACAGGGTAAAGAAGCAATACGTTCTATTTGGGAGTGTGTTTTCTCCTTTTTCTCAATTGCTTTTCTTAATTAAGTGTTCTATTGGGAGAAATATCCACTCTTACTGGGTTGAAAAATTCAGTAGTAAATAGTATAAGTAAAGCTTTAAGTGCTCTAGAGAAAAAGAAACTATTTATCTTAATTATATTTTAACTGTTATTTATGTATTTTCGTTTATTTTGAAGAATATCGACTTTAGATTTCTACTAGACTATCTAAGGGTATTCCCAGACTATCGCCCTTATCTCTATCATCTCTCTATACTCATCCCCTCTGCCTTGAGCGGCCAAGTTTACAGAGCAAAGACACCTTCAATCTTGTGGGCGTCATATTTAAAAATTAACCCTTAACTTAGCACCAAACACATTGTATCTATAGCCACGGCAGCTTCAAAAAGCTTGGATTTCTCTTTCGAGCCAAAAGTATTTTCCACTTCTCAGGAGCAGGTGTCTACAGTGAGATGGAAACACTCATTTGACCTTTCACTGAAACCACGCCTCTGTATTTCTTCGAAATTTTTGCGATCTTACGGTATGCCAGGATTAACAACCAAAGGCCCCACTAAATTGTACAATCAACATTCATATGGATAGTCAAGCAGCCCTTGGTGCACTAATTAATCCCAAGGTATCGTCTTGGCTGGTACTAGAATGCCTCGGGGAACTCGGGAACTGGCGGAACGCAACAACTGAGTTGATGTGGGTGCCCAGGGCATTGCGGAATTCAGACAATAAGCTGAGCAAACTGGCTAGGAAAGTTGGCGACACGTCGGGCCGAATGATCCTTGGAGTGCCAAGAGCACCTTCGGAGTGCGGTACAAAACTGGGTAAAAGGACCAGCAAAGACTGCACTGGGAAAGGCTTCCTCAACACATGCATGGGAAAATATACATCAGTGGACCATGCACAAAGAGCTAAGGAACTACTCAAAATGGGTAGGAATCAGCTAAGAACGATCACAGAGTTTTCCTCACCGGACATGCTCAGTGAAAGAACACCTAAATAAATGGGATTATACATGAGATCTGGACTGCAGATTATGTAGACAGGAATAAAACAGTATCCCACATACTGTCAGAGTGTGAGGCACTGGATCACAAAAGACAGGCAATCTTCGAAGGATATTGTTTTAGAAACATATGGTACGCACCCAGCAGACCCTATACCGCCTTCTTCAAGGAACTAGGGTACTGGAATGGTGCAATAAAGCAGGGTTTGGTACGGCCAGCCTTCAGGCTGCAGTGCCACCGGACATGCAGACGGCTCCCTGGAAAAAAAAACCCTTTTTTAACATGAGTGGCCAGGTATTGCAAGGCCGGACACGATCAACTGTAGGCGTCACATTTGAGAATAACCTTAACTGGCATAAACACATTGTATCTATAGCCACCGCGGCTAAAGCTTGGATTTATACACATTGTATGTGTCCCAAATTCGACCCTCTCTGGAATATTGTTCTCATGTCTGAAGAAATGGCATCCCCTACAACCCTCAGCATTCTTGATGCCATTCAAAGAAGAGGTGCTCGTCTCATTAATGATCCTTCACTCACTCAGAAGGCTTCCTTCTCTGGCCCATCGTCGGGCTGTGGGAGAGTCTATCGCTCTTTATAGGTCCTTCCACGGCTTCTGCTCTGAAGGAGAACTGTCCAGTATAGTCCCTCACTCGGTTTCGACAGAGAAACTCGCGCTTCCTGAGCTGCATCCCTATTTCGGTCCAACTGGACGGAGCCCGAGGCTTCTCCACTTTGTTCGTTCTTTTATCCTAGAGTTTCTAGATTGTGGAACCTGCTGCCACGGAGTCTTTCCTTCCCCCAAATCTTCAAGTATTTAAGTCCCGTGTTAACAAACTCCCTCTTACCTCGCCTAAGACACCCACGGTACGTTAGTATTTATGGCTTTCAGCCTTCGTGGTTTTGATTAAAAAAAAATATTGTCACTTCATAGTAAAAGCGTGGGGTGCATTTTACTATTTTTCATAACTTTTCCATCATGGATATTTGCAGATATAATAATTATAACATTTAATATATTAAAGCCTCACGCTTTTTACTAGTAGAATGTTACAATATTTTTTTTTAATGAAAAATTATTTTCTAATTTTAGTTCGGTTTGCATATAAAAGCGTGTTTTTGGTTTTTAAACTATTGAATTATTTTTCATTTTTAGTTCGTTATCAATTGCTTTACTCTTGACAAAATGGCGAAAAAATTATTTTTAGTGAACAAGAGTAGCAAATGTTTGAAATTTTGCCAACAGATGGCAACCCACTAAAAATTTCCTTCTTCAGTTGAGTAGCAGAGTTTGGAATGTTGCCAACAGATGGCAATCGTAGCAATGTTTGGAACCGTTGCCAACATGATTGGCAACCCACTAAAAATTTCTTCTTCATTTAAGTAGCAAAGTTTGAAATGTTGCCAACAGATGGCAACCTAGGTGTTGTTTTTATAATATAATGGAATTTTTTTTCCTGGCGATCAAAAACAAGATAACGGGATACTGTTTGCAGATTATTGCATTGTCATGTTTCCTTAATACGTGTGCAAAGTTTCAAAGAAATCGAATAGCTGGAAGTTGGTTAAAATTAGGCTCAAAGATTCCGTTACATAGGCGGATTAGATAGTTACAACCCAAGTTAATAAAAGCGTGTTAAAAAGAATGTTAATTTTTATTAATTGCACATTATGTATTATGTATACATTACATAATGTAATTTTTATTATGGAATCCTTGAAGTAATGGTGCAGCTAACCCTATATTTTTATTGTTCATAAAAATTGAACACCACATGGTGCAACTAACCAAATTGTGTAAAAACTAAAAGATTTCTTCTTCATTTAATAGCAAGTTTGAAATGTTGCCAACAGATGGCATCCTAGGTGTTGTTTTATAATATAATGCGAATTTTTTCCTGGCGATTCAAAAAAGATAACGGGATACTGTTTTAAATTATTGCATCTTCATCGGTCCTTGACACGTGTGCAAAGTTTCAAAGAAATCGAATAGCTGGAAGTTGGTTAAAATTAGGCTCAAAGATTCCGTTACGTTTACTTACCTTAGAAGTGATATTTTAATGTAGTTTTGCTAATCATTTCCAGTCTTTGTCTAATCTAACATTCGGTACAAGTACCTAACACTCAATAAAGGCCTTCTTTTAGAAAGTATAAATGGAAGATGGTATAAAGTATGCAGTAACTTGTTAGTTACTTATTTGCTTGTATTTCAATTAAAGTGTATACTTTGTTTTTAATAGCTTAGTTAACTGATTTTTCAACTTTAATTTCACATTAAAGAATTTTAGGTTATGTTATGACGCTGAATGACTGTGAATTTTGTCATCGGTTCGGTAGTATATTTCTGTTTATGACCACTGTTTTAAAAACAAGTGAAGGTTATTCGTTCGTTAAAAAAAAACAGATGAAGGTTATACGCTCCCGGAACGAATACGTTCAGCGAACGAATGAGTTCAATTGCTAGTCAGACCCCGTCGGCAAATGTTGTCAAGTTCGATTATTCAATTGTCTAATCTGGCGCCTCTACGCCAGAACGGCGTACATTTTCACTCTTCCGGTTTTCCTGGAAAATGCTGGAACTTAACGGGATACTGTTTTTTAAATTATTGCATCTTCATCGGTCCTTGATACGTGTGCAAAGTTTCAAAGAAATCGAATAGCTGGAAGTTGGTTAAGATGAGCTCAAAGATTCCGTTACATAGATAGATAGATATATGATGATAGTTACAACCCAAGTTAATAAAAAGAGAAGTCCAACAAAGTTCATTTACTCATTATCCATTACACTTTTTTAATTTATTTTTTTGTGAGGTACATAGGCTATTGATTATGTACTTTGGAAAGAGAACTCCAACGTTAGGTGTTTTATTGTTTTTTATGGTCAATGAATCCCCAAATATAAAAAAACCGCAGAGAGAGTGAGTTTTAGAGGGGTGCGTATTTAAGAGCGGGTAATTGCTTATCCCCTTTAGCCATTTTGAGGTTAGCTCAAAAACTCGCACTTTTTAGGCTTAGTAGTCTGGAACAAAAAAGTTGTGTGCCACAGCAAAAATTAATTTTTTATGACTAAAACTGGCTTCTCTTTTAATTACAGAAAATTTTATTTTTGTTAAACATATGCATAAAAAAACAAGCAAGAAAAAAAGAAGAAACGCGTTTTTTCTTGTATTTTGCCCTATACCTTTTTAATGGGGGTTTAAGGTATAGGCAGTGCTTCACAGAAGAGCATCTTCCTTTAAAAAGCTGACGCAGAGGCAGAAGTCGGGATTCATAGTATTCGAGGAAACAATTTTTCAAAGTTTGTCAGTCGTTTCACACCATTTTTGGGCATTTTTCGCAAACAATGCCCAATAGCTTTATTCAACGCAGTTTTAGGTATTGGCAAAGAAATTTTTAATTAAAAGAAAAACAAGAATCTTTAAAAGTTCTAAAACTTATTATAAGTAAGATTCTGATTCATTAATTTTTTTTCTACTTTCAACTATTTTTCTAACCCCTACGTATATCTTTTAATTTCGTTATTACATTTTTTCTTGTGCATCTAGGTATATATGATGCTTATTGTTTTACCTTAAATGGTGTATTGTAAAAAAAATGTTTAGGTCCAAAAATAAATCTCCTTGCAGCTTAGAGAAACCAAGAGGGCTGCGACGGCTTTGTTTATGACATCTTTTGTTTCACAAAAAATATCTCAGGTTCGCGAAATGATAAGGTTCCCATCTGTAATAATAACTAAGATATCCTACTGTTGTAACCAAAAATGGGGACACCTTCTGCACATACCACTATACCTTGTTCATGTGCGACTAAGAGCCACCACTGGACTTAGGCTAGAGCTAAATTAACACTGTCAGTTTTTTTTATTGTTGAATATTAAAGACAATAATAAATACAAGTTTTGAACTCAGTATCTTGAAAACAATGCATTCTGACCCCTCAATAATCTTGTTTTGATACTGTGAAGCCCATAAATCCCAAAGAATTCCCTTTAGGTCCGTAATGTTGTAAAGTTGGATTAGAGTATTTCCCAGAATACCCCAGGCATGTTCAATACAGTTAAGATCTAAGGACATTGGGATTTAAATTTCAAAGTTATTTGAGCTGTTATTAGAATATGCTTTTGTTTTGTGAACAATAAATTATAAATGGTTAAATGTATACCAAGTGGTGAATCGCCGAGCGGAACATAGAAAATCCCATGTAAATTTTAAGGGGTTAATTATGTACTCCCTTGTACATTTTACAGAAAAAATATAAGATAACTTCTTGAAGAGACCAATCTGACAAACCCTCATGTCAAATTTAAAAAAATAATAATTAGCAAATCTTGAATTATTCGGAGATAATCTCTAGTGCATTAAATTTTTAATTACAACATTTTTATTAAAACAAAAGAACAATAATTAATAAGAACAATATAACTTGCAACTTGTCAAACTCCAGATAAAAGTTTTCTCGTTTTTTTTATTACCCCAGGGGTAATATATATATATATATATATATATATATATATATATATAATATATATATATATATATATATATATATATATATATATATATATATATATATTAATAAAGGTACAGTTCTTTGGGCATATGAAACCAGTAAAAAATAATAAAGGTACAGTTCTTTAAGATATGGCTCAGTAAAAATAAAAAATAAATAATAACCTGTAAGAATTCGGCTACCATAGTTCGTTTGTTTTGTGCTTAGAATTTTCTGTAAAATTATTTTTTAAAATTCTATAAACTTTTTTCTAAATATTATAACCCAATACAAATAAATTTTTTAACTTTGTAATGGTAAGTTATAAAAATAAAAATAATTTTATATTTTTGAAGAGTAAAGACGTTTTTATAAGGCTAAAACGATTAACAGGCAATAATCAAAAGGTAATACGCGTAAAAAAACAACACAAAATACCTAGCAAATTTTAAACACTTTATAGATTAAGAACGAAGCCAAAAACTATGTTTATCAGAGTTTATAATTATTTAAATTCACTTTAAATACTATGTAAATTTAGAAGTTAAGTTAATAAAAAAAAATAAAAAATTTAATTAAATTTAAATAACATGACAAACTCAAAGCAAGCCTTACACAAATCTATCGTTTAAAAATTCATTCTGTAAATAGTCGGATTTAGTAATAAGCAGACCCTTCACCACCCCCGCTAACTTGATATACATATGCCATTATTTTTCTTTGAACTTTTTGTTTATATCATAATAAAATATAGCCCATAACACTCCTGTATAGTCTAACTTTCTGATTGTGGAAAAAAATTTATGATCGGTTCAGTATTTTCGAAGATTAGCGGCTACAAACAAACAAAATTACAAACTTTACCTCTTTATAATACAAATATAGGTAGATTAACGAAAGATAATTCAAAGATTTTTAAAATTGTGTTTTAAAACCGACAAAGATTATATTCGGTAATAAAAAGAATAGAAATTTCAGGAAATATCTTATTTCCTTCCGAGGTATTTGATTTGATGCCAATATGTTTAGGGTTGATATACTTGTCAAGTACATCATTTCATAAAAATTGGTTGTTTTACTTTTTATTTTGACATGTAATTCAGCTAACATATTTAAAATATTATAGAAGATTGTAGTTTAAAACAGATTGAAACGCTATAAAAAAATAAAAACATGAGGAAAAAAATTAGTAGAAAATTATTTAATTTTCTCAGTTCTTTGTAAAGTAATGGAAAAACAAATTAATTCACAAATTCTTAAGTACTTAGAAAAACACAAAATTTTGCAAGACAGTCAGTATGGATTTCGCCACAAAAGATCTACAGCAGATCTTCTTTCCTTCGTATCACACTGCTGGAATAAGTCTCTTAAGTTTCTAGGTGAGTCTCAGATCGTTGCTCTTGATATATCCAAAGCTTTTGACCAGGTCTGGCATGCCGCACTTCTTAATAAACTTCCCTCCTATGGTCTTTCAACTAAACTCTGTACTTGGTTCTCTAGTTATCCATGTGATCGTCGTATATCAGTTATTGTGGACAGCCATTCTTCAAGCTTTCACTAAATAAATGCTGCAGTCCCTCAGGGCTCAGTTCTGGCACCAACATTGTTTCTTCTTCACATCGACCTTCTCTCGTCCATAACTAATTCCTTTCATAGTTTCGCCGGCGATAGGTACCCTGCACTCCAGTTTTCAGGTTCCTAAACCCATTACTAAACCTGACTTGGAAAACAAACGCAGAGCGATGCAGATATCTGTTTCGCAGGATCTTAATTTAATATTGGATTGGGGCGCTAAAAATCTCGTTCATTTTAATGCATCCAAAACACAATCATGTTCTTGTCGCGAAAAGAGTCATCAAATACTCATCCTCTACTTATGAGCGGCCAAGTTTTACAGAGCAAAGACACCTTTAATCTTGTGGGAGTCACATTTGAAAGTAACCTTAACTGGCATAAACACATTGTATCTATAGCCACGGCAGCTTCAAAAAGCTTGGATTTCTCTTTCGAGCCAAAAAGTATTTTTCCCCGTCTAATTTATACACTTTATATGTGTCCCAAATCCGACCTCCCTTGGAATATTGTTCTCATATTTGGGGCATGGCGTCCCCCACAACCCTAAGCATTCTTGATTCTATTCAAAGAAGAGCTATTCGTCTCATTAATGATCCTTTACAGAAAGGCTTCCCTCTCTTGCCCATCGTCGGGCTGTGGGGGTTATCGCTTTTTTAAAGGTACTTCCATGGCTTCTGCTCTGAAGAATTGTCCAGTATAGTTCCTCCACTTACGGTTCCCAACAGAGAAACTCGTGGTTCCGCGTATGCATCCCTATACGGTGCAACTGGACAGGCCCCGAACTTCCCACTTTGTTCGTTCTTTTATCCCTAGAGTTTCTAGAATGTGGAACCTGCTGCCCGCGAAGGTCTTTCCTTCTCCCCCGCCCAAAATCTTCAAGTATTTAAGTCCCGTGTCAACAAACTCCCTCTTACCTCGCTTAAGACACCCACGGTACGTTAGTATTTAGGCTTTTAGCCTTCGTGGTTTGTCCAAAGATAAAAAAAAATTGTGAACCATAGAGCTTAAACGGCTTCTATTAGTATTGTAGTTTTATGTTAGATAACAAAATATAATAATTAAAAATTTACTTTTATTATTTTATATTGTACTCGCATAGATTTAACTTATATTTTTAAAAATAAAAAAAGGAATATTTTTTCATCGAGATTAATTCTGCCTTGTTAGCTTGTCTCATTCCGTTATAACCTTTTTCGCTTTTTACTTTTAGAATCTATAAAAGCATAAATTGTTAACTAACCTAGTTAACCTTAATTCACATGGTAATGTAGTCAAAGCGACGGATTTAACAAAGTTATTCATAATTAAAAAACTTTGTCCTCAGCTCTTTTAGACCTTTTTTTAGCTTATTTTTACGCTGCGCTTAAAAAGGCGTTTTATGCTTGTTAGGTTAAAGTGGGGCTTTTCCGATAAGGGGGTAATGCTGCTACCATCTTTGATATGATACTAGGATTACTTTAACTTGAAGTTGGCTATCTGTATGTTTTACAAAAAAACTGATTCCCATTTGTAAGGCTCAAATTTCAAGCCAAATTTACTTGTCATAGCCGCTTCAGGTCGTAGACACCTTGATGATGCCCCGATTGACCATAAATATTCTTTCTGTTTCCCAGAAGTAACAAATATAGATAACCGGTGCCATCTCACCAAGGCATTTAAAAACAACCAGCCATGGCATCGAGAGGTTAAAGGTGGTAGGTAAAAGTGCGCCATCTAGTTGTACATTGTAAAAGTTAGGTATGCAACATACTGTTATGCCAACAACCATAAGGATATATATCAATCAATATATTATTTATATATATAAATATATTAAAGTGAGGCTATGCAATAACGGGGTAATGCTGCTACCATCTTTAATATGATACTAGTATTACTTTAACTTGAAGTTGGCCATCTGTACAGGTGGATCAATTCGACACTTTTGATAGGAAACTCATGTGTCTGTATGTTTTACAAAAAAACTGACTCTCATTTGCGAGGCTCAAAATTTCAACCCAAATTTACTGGTAAAAACCGCAATTCGCCATCTTGCGTCGTTTACTCTCTACGGCGTGTTACCTAATTTCTTGCGTTTTCTATATTTCTTCATAACTTCTTTATTTTTAATTATTTTTTAATTCTGTAAAAACATTTCTACAGCAACTTTTTATGCAGATTGCAGATATAATTTTAGTTTTTTCTAGGGTGGGACATTTTTGACTTTCTTTTGGAAATTTTAAATAAAACACCCTGTATAGTGAAACACAGCATTAAATAAGTTAAACATCTGAAAACCCAGCACTCACGGTACTAAGGCATTAAGCCCTTGTGAGCTGTCACAAACATAAAAACATACTTTCAAGAAAAAAAAGGAAAAAATTAAACACAACTTTTATATATTTAAATGTTTACTCGTATAAATAAAGCCAATAATATTATAAATAATTTGAGTTTATTTAACAGACAGATTTTTTAAACATTCTTATTATAACAATCCTAATTTTATACCAAAAAAATAAAGATGTTTACGAAAATTTTGTCTTAAAAACATTTCACTCAAAGTACCTTACCAAAAAAGTACATTATAAACTCGAGGATACAAAGTAATTACATTTTGAATTTCCTTTTCATACATAGATTCTAAACAAATTGAAATTTTAAAACAAGGCAAAAACTTAATTTAATTCTATGTTACTTTAAAATCTAATCAAGCGAATGCTTAAAACTTTGCAGAGCTAAGTGTAAAAGATAATTAAAAGCACCTTAATCACGATTTTTTTCGACAACTCTTTAACGGTGTGTTACAATTTTTTTGATACAACTGTTAAAAAATTAATAAATAATGTAAAATTTTAAACATGGGTCATTAGTATAGGACTAAACGGGTTTCGTGACTGTAGCCCTTACGATTTTTGGCATAATGTTTAAAAATTACATGTAAAACATTGTGGTAAACATGTCCCACAAAAAATAACGCGTCTCGCCCAGTCCGACACCCGAAACATTTGACATTGACAGGCTAGGTTGAAGTGCCGGTTCCATATATCCACTCATGAATATTCGTGGTAGACTGGTCAAAAGGAACCCTCTTAAAAAGGTTTTAAAATTGTTCTCATCATAAAGTCCATTTCATTACTTGCTCCGGAAATAAGCGTGTTGGTGTATAATTTTTTCAAAAATTTTTAGTCATTTTAAAATAGATAAAATATAACTATATATATTTTTAAGTATATTATATGCAGTAGTAGTTTTATATACAACATCATTTTCATTAAATAAAGATTATGAACTAGTTCTACATTTTTTGGTTCTATGTACATATTTATAGTAATTTAAATACTAAGACCAGAGACAAGAATGAGACGAGTAACTGGTCCTAACAATTTGTCCATTGTATTTATTTCTTTCTGGTTTAACGCAAGTTCCAATAAATATGTCTTTGTCTTTCATCATGGCAGGCTATCGTAGATGGAGCAATCATCGCTTTGCCCTGGTTGCCAAGTTGTTTACAATTTTTGCATGTAAACTTTAATGTCCTTTTTTGGCACACATCTAATTAGGAGAAAGAAAATATACCATGATTCGAATATTTTTAACTTGACAAACGTTGCCGCAGGCATTCACGCCGAAATGTTATTCGATATTTGTGTTTGATATTTTTCAATGGCCGATTTGTTTGGACAGTTTGTTTACATTTTCTGTGATTTATTGTGTGTTTCGTGGTTTTTTACCTTTAATTGGACTTTGAATATTGACTTTTATTAGTGATCACAGTATATATATTAAATTTGTGCTTTTTAACAGATAATTTAAGGTAATATTGACATGGTTATCTGTAAGAAAAAATCGTTATAAAAACCAAATAAATAACACTTTTAATTAGGTGTGTGTAATTATTGAACTAAACCCCAATATTTTATATTAATAGGAAACAAAAACAAGTACCTAACATTAAAGGCAAAAATATCACAGCTATATAATTTGAATTTGGCGGGCAAACGATAAAGTCGACTCACGCGCCATCTGCGTTTACCTTCCTTGAAGACAGACAAGGAAGGCCCAGCAGCTATCTCTCTCTCGGATAATTTATTTACATTTAGTTGCTCGTCTCATTCTTGTCTCTGCTAAGACCTAAAAAGGTAATTTAATCCTATATTTCTTCAAGCTAGTTAAATACCTAATTACTTTGATGCACCAGAAACCACAGCCAAGCCTAATATAAATAGAATTCGCAATGGGTTCTTACTTAAATAAATTTAAAATTGCAACGACAAAGATCTCGAAAGGAGTTATATTTTAAAAGGATTTATTACTCTATTTTCCTGTTGATTAAGGCAGTGCTGTACCCATAAATGTCTAAAATGTACCTCGAAAATCTATAAAACATAATTGCGTTTTAACTTTTTAAAGAACTTTGTACTGTACAATCCATCAAAATTAATGTTTAGCTAAAGAAGGTATATTTAATTATTTATCTTTTACCCATCTATTATTGATCTGTAATACCTTAGAAACGGAATATGTTATGGTAGCAATAATACCTGCTATCACACCTAGGGCATTATGATAATGCCCGCTTATAATGCCCTAATGCGCTAATATAGAAATTTTATTGCTTATCCAATTTTATTTCTCTCACAATAAAGATCAAGTTTATACAAAAAATAATTTTTCTTTAAACAATACTAAAAATTAAACTTTATTTCCAAAATAAAAATTACAATTTTGAAATGTCCCAGAAAATGTAGTTGATCCCACTATAGAATGGTCGGTGTTTATTGTGGTGGTAGCAGCGGTGGTAGCACTAACGCTATTTTGTATAGAAGAACAGTCCATTAAAGAATTTTCAATAGTCGATACGGAATTAACCTCGGAATTAACTGAATTGGCAATCATTTTGGCCACTTTGTTTTTGGATTAAATACTTTCTTCTATATATCCTTCAGCTACTAAAGAGCTTTTCCATTTCCCATGTTGTTTTAGCGTTTCAAACGAAGCACCTGCCTCAACAAGTAAAGTTGACAATGTGAGACGCAAACAGTTGCCGGTGTAAGCTTCTGCATTATCCAATTTTAAAAATTTTGCGATCAATGTTGGGACGCTTCCTATGGTATTTTTTCCAATGGGTTGTACTGTACATCGACCCTTTTCTATCGGTAAGAAAGAATCTTGGCTCCTTTATTCCAGCTGGTCTTAATGTTGTGTACTTTTTTATTAAATTTAAAGCGCCTAAATCTTCTTCAATGATAGTAAAACTTTTGAAGTTGAAGTTTTAGTTTCTGGTACCTTTATAACCAAGACTGTTCCTCTATCTTCAATGTCCTCAATAGTCATTTTGACCAACTCATCTCGTCTTAAAGCCTCCAAAAACACCCATTACCAATATGACTTTGTGTACCAAGTAGATATCATCAGGAGCCTTCTTAATAAATTTTAATATTTGTTCTCCTTCCAAAACTTTAGGCTTCTTCGGGACGTATCCTTTCGACTTAACTTTTAAAAAAGATATGAGACGATGGTATTGCGAAATGTCTATATTTTCATAGACCATCAACGTAGACCTTAGGGTGGAATACTTGGTCCAGAGAGAGTTCGGACTGTATTTTTCCGACTAAAAATAATAAAGTTTGTTAAACATATGTATTAAAAATAAAATCAATAACTTACCAGTTCCTGAAAATATGCCATTAAAACGGTTTCGGTTATTTAAAGAATTGCGTTCGCATCTTTCCAAATACCAAATATGCCATACTCCCGATCATACTGTTGCCTTGATTTAACTGGCAAAAGATTTTCGGTCGCTTTTATGGCCTTTTCTCTTATATTTTGTGGAATTTCTTCCATTTTGAGCAAATCGTTAAATAAAAATGCCAACTGACTAACTGATAGAAACATCAAAGTCAAACCTAACACCAGTCATTATCTACTTACGTATACAGGTACAAGTGCAACTTATTTTTTATATTGCGAATAAATAATGTAATTAGTCATTGAAAAACTCTTTTTAGGGTAAAACATAAAGCATTGTATGCACCACGGGCTTTACTGGACTATAATGCCCATCAGGTCGAAATCTAGCCCTCGGGCTATTTCGACCTTCAGGGCATTATAGTCCTAGTAACGCCCTTGATACATAAATAGCTATTATGAACGTCAAGTTTCAAAAAATGAGCATCATACCTGTAATATTATGTCATACATTTTTAAAAACATGTATATCATATTTATAGTAACAAAAAAGATAATCATAAACCTTTAAATTAAATTAAAAGATACAGTGCGGGAATCTTAACACAAAAGATTTTAAGAATGTTATGAACTAACTTTATTATACTCGTCCTTCTTATACACATATTCGTATTAATTTCAATTTTGTAACAAGGCTCAAAAGGGTAACTTAATTCTATGTTACTTCAAAAGCTAATCAAGTGACTGTTTAGATTCAAAAGCAACCAAAGCGGATCTTACTATAAACAGTATCCGCGAGGGGTCTTAGGTTTAGTATCTAGGTCTGGAAAATATCTACCAGGTCATATGAGAATATCATGTAGAAAAAGGAAAGAGCGACGCTTATCTTAAGATAGACAGTAACAATAGCTTTGTTCGCGTGTTCGATTCTGAACCGGTTCTGGGACTATTCACATGCGCAGTGAAAAAACAACGTTCGCGGTTAGTAAAATCCTGAATTTTTAGTAACAGTTCTGTGTTCGCGGGTTACAATGGAATCAGTTCGTTACCGGTTCGTAACCTGATTAGCAGTCTTGGGATTTTTGTTGGAACTAAAAGTTCAGTTCGGAATTTCATGCGCATTGTCGACATGGTCAGCTGTTTTCTGTTTTTGTGGTACAGAACTAAACCGGTGTATTACAGTTTATTTATTTCTGCCACTTTTCATGCGGGTTAATATGCCTGTTGAATATTTTTTTATATTTTTGTGATTCTGAGCGTATATAAACAAAGGATTTTTAATTGTATTCCGTATGAATGTATGTATGCAATAAAATAAATAAAGATTTAATTAAAAAATATAGACAATATTACAAGATTTTACCATTTCTTGTTGTTTAAATTTTATCTTTAGTTAAATACACATACTTATGTTAAAAACGAGAGGAGACAGGTAATTCCTCGTCTTCTGCCGAGAGGCCTCGAGTGGCTTTCGACAGTAGAACAATTTACCATTTTGTTTAAATTTATTTTTTTTGTGTAGTATCCAATTTAACCATGAAAATCCTAACCAATAGGCTAGGTTAGAATACATCCTCAGCTGTATAGAAAATCGTTCGCGGTAAATAAAAATTCCGAACTAATAAATAACTAGACATGCGCTTTAAAACAATTCTAAACCAGTTCGGTTCTGGTTCAGAATCGGTTCATTACTATACCCGCGAACAAAGCTAATATATGAAATTATGGGATTGCAACGATGTGTTACGCGATAAAAATATTTCAATATCACAGTTCTACTTTTTCTTGTGGTAATATGAGATGAAATCCAGAGGAGCGCATAGCGGTGGCCGCGCCGTGTCCAGTGAATTTATTTTGTATTTTATTGTTACGGGTTAACTTTTATAGTGTCGTACACTACGTCGGACAATAACCTACTATGTTCCAGGCCGAAATTGTAGTCATAGAACAATGTGCTAGGGAAATCATTAGAAGGAGCTATGGTGGATAAAACCATAGTAATATATTCGAACAGCCAGGCAGCCATCAGGGGCAATCAATTCATGCAAAATCAGCCTTAAGCTGGTGCGGGACTGCGTAGTTGCCCTAAATGAGGTAAGTGCGTCCAACACGCTAAACATTGCCTGGGTACCAGGACACGAAGGCAATGAGGAAGCTGATAAATTGGCAAAGGAGGGGGCTGGCAGGACAATGATAAGTCCCGAGCCCTACTGTGGTATTCCATCATGCCAGGTAAGGTCATCATTAGATCATGGATTATGAGGGAATCACAAGACTGGTGGATGAGAACACCAGGACAGCATCAAGCGAAAATATTTATTAAGGCTTACTCGCCAGAATTTACAAAAGACCTTCTGAATTACAACCGGAAGGCAGTAAGAATAGTAGTGGGTCAACTAACAGGTCATTGCAGACTAAATAAACACCTGAAACCATGGGCCTGGTAGAAAACCTATGTAGGTTCTGCCAGGAGGAGGAAGAAACCGCAGAACACGTGTGGTGCTACTGCGAAGCCCTTTGTCGCCTACGGTTTGCAAGGCTGGATGAAGAAAAACCTCAAGCGGCAAGATTTACCAAGGAGCCGGTTTTAAGCTTATGGAGTCTGATTAAACAGCCGGCTTGGATAGCGTGCTCTAACTTATAGACGGAGGACACACAATAAACCTGAGCCGGTTGCAGTGTTAGAGGATATGCAATATACCTTTTAATCTAATCTAATCTAATCGGCTTAGTTTTCGTCTGGCAGTCTCGTTAAGGATTTATTTTAGTGGATTATGATAAAATAATTACGACCGGAAGCCTATAAACTTTTGTTTAGGATTTGCTACCTCCTCTGTACAGTAAGTAATTTTTTTATATAACCCAAACTCAAATATTTATTTTATATAAAATATTTCATTAATTTATTTATTTTAAAGTAATCTTGAGTTTTATTATATTGCGCAAGGGCGCAATTTATCTCAAAAAATTACAAAGTACTGATTAATCAACTTAAACAAGCAAACAAACACTATTATTGTATTGCCTCCTCGGGCTCTAATAACTGCTGCCATGCGACGTGATAAGCTCAGAATACAGTCCATTGCCCTTGCGGAATGTTTTCCCACTTTTTCAAGAAGAGCCATCGAAGATTTGGAATTGTCTCTGGTTGTCGGTTGCGAATAAGCTCTAACATGTCCCACACATGCTCGATCGGGTTTAGATCAGGACTACGTAGAGGCCACTCTAATCGCTGAACGTCCATTTCATCAGATATTCATTGACGATTCTTGCATATGGGCCTGGCGTTATCGTGCATTAAAGAAAATTTTCACCAACAAATGAAGCAAAGGAATGACGTGGTCCGCTAAACATTCCTCGATATAACGGTTAGCATTTAAAGCACCGTTTTCAATTAAACGAGGTCTGTATAGGCAATGAAATTCCAGCCCACACCATGATACTGCCGCCGCTTCCAAAGCGTGTCTCTTGGAGATATGTACAACGATCCAGAGGGTCGTCCAGCCCGGTCTTCTCCAGACTCGCCCTTCGCCCATCTCAGTGAATCTGCAAACAACACGTGATTCTATCGGTGACAGAGCATCAACGCCCCACCCCTTCGGCAGTCCACAGTCTCTATGCGTTCGTGCGGCAACTGCGGCTGAACACGATGCACCTGTGCGTGCCAGGGCAAGCAGCTGAGTCGTCTTGACATCAACTCCCCGTCGTGTAATCCACGGCGGACGGTTCGTTCTGAAACTCTTGTGCCACGTACGTTATGCCAAGTCGACGACGAATGACAGTGGATGTTACCTCCGCGGTCCCGTAAAGCGCAGTTAGAGCAACAAAATGATCATCCCGTGACGTTGTTACTGTGGTCTCCTCACCTAAACGTCGGCTACGGTCATGACGAGAGAGCACCGATCGCATCTTAGCAAAGTCTCTGGCCTGCCCATAGAAATTTGCAATATAGCGTATAGTCACGACCATCGTCACTTAGTGCGGCCGCCAGTAACAACTCTTCTGACCGCTATTGGACAGAAAATGCTTACAGTGACACGTCTGACCGTCAGTTTTTGACAAGATATACACAACTAACAGAAAAGTCAACAATCGCAGGCAACGCGGCACTGCAGATGCACCAATGCTGCTTGATTGCAACGTAATGTTTTTTGGTTTTTCTACTCATGTGCCGCATTATTTTCTTTAAATGTGTGTTTCTTTCAGAATACAGATATCGATGATGATTAAAAATCAAAAAACGTAGAGAATTATTTCCTCTTCATGTTACTTCCACATTTGAATTAAAAGATCGGCCATCAGTTCTTACCACAGCAGGTGTCTTAAACTTCGCAGTATCAAAAACAACATTTTGATTTGCCACCCGGCATAATTCCATCTAAATCACAGCCAGCAACTGTTGCAAATTTCAGCAAGCTTCTAATGATAAGGATCTGCAAACTGGTAAAAATGCATACAAATCGAACTAAAAATAAAAGTTACGAGGCACTATATTAGTCTTAATTGGACCAACTTTTCTCGAGTCCGCTTTGCTTACAAATAGTTTGCCAAATGTTTCGACAAATAGTTCGGCCACAACTTCACCCATAGTCGTTGATGAAATTGACAAGATCCTTTATGTTTTACTGATCTAGACTGCAGCCAAGTTTCTCTCTCTAGTTTTTTTCTTGGTTTTGGTCCCTTCAGTCCAATCCACCACTCTCCCCTTCCGGACTATGCTTTCCAGGGCTTCGTCGGCGGAAAATCTGAATAATCGAGCTCGTAGCTCCCAGAAATTCCGAAAAAGAAAACAAATAATTCAACAATCGATGCAATGCATAAATTGTCGGCTGTCAAACCAAGATCTGCTACTGGTGTTACCAAGATCTGCTACTGGTGTTACGTATAACCTTCACTTTCACTACTGACAGTTCGCATGGCACGCCTATCTATTTCCCGCCATTTGAGAAATACCTCGTGTTCACCACCAAACAGGATACCATCAGCTTATAGGAATCTTCGCTCACAGCGCTTAGATCCAGAAGAAAGATGCCGTCAATTCAGCGTGAATCTTTCCTTGATCCCCGAAGGTAAAAAACGTTCGTACGACACCTCTAGCCGCCACTCCGGGAAGAATTTTTGTAGTCCTCTACGCACGTCCGCACTGTCCGGAGGTCAAACAAAGAGTCTGCTAAGTTCCAAGTTTAAGCAAAGGAATGGGATACTGCGCCGAATGTAAAATTACACGAACGATTGAGTTGCCCCCTCCATAACTCAAAATCTATTTAACGTAAACACATAAAACTTCGTGTGTTTATTTATATTCATAAGGACAATTAGAAGCCCATACAGCTAGCTTTAATGGTTATAAAAATGTAAAGGTCCAAAAGTCATCAATTTTATAGAGATATATAGATCAAAAACCTAACCCACTTTCAGATAACCCAGAAAATTTAATTTAATTTATAATATTAATTAAATTAAAGCGTAAAAAAATGGAAGAATAAAAATTATCTACTAGAATCGTAATAAACCAAGGAAAAAGAAAATGACACTTTGAACTAAAGCAAAGAACTGCAGGTGGCTTCTCTCTACATTTAACAGCAAAAATATGAGTGGCTTTTGATTCCTTACTTTAAAAAACTTCTTTTACCGGACCTTGTAAGAAAAAAATTCAATATTAAATTGATAATCTAAAAAACCTAAAATCAAATATTATTCGAATTTCTTACGACACAGGTGTCTTTCCGGAGAGCTGGACGTGTTCAACCTATTCCAAAGAAAGGATCTAAATCTCTTCCATCTAACTATAGACCAATTTCAATTCTCTCAGTTCTTTGCAAAGTAATGGATAAAATTAATTAATTCACAAATTCTTAAGTACTTAGAAAAACACAAAATTTTGCATGACAGGCAGTATGGATTTCGCCACAAAGATCTACAGCAGATCTTCTTTCCTTCGTTTCACACTGCTGGAATAGGTCTCTTGAGTTTCTATTGAATTTCTAGGTGAGTCCCAGATCGTTGCTCTTGATATCTCCAAAGCTTTTGACCAGGTCTGGCATGCCGCACTTCTTAATAGACTTCCCTCCTATGGTCTTTCAACTAAACTCTGTACTTGGCTCTCTAGTTGTCTATCTGATCATCGTATATCAGTTATTGTGGACTCCCATTCTTCAAGCTTTCACCAAGTAAATGCTGGAGTCCCTCAGGGGTCAGTTCTGGCACCAACATTGTTTCTTCTTCACATCAACGACGTTCTCTCGTCCACAACTAATTCCATTCATAGTTTCGCCGACGATAGTACCCTTCACTCCAACACTAAACCTGACTTGGAAAACAAACGCAGAGCGATGCAGATATCTCCTTTGCATGATCTTAATTTAATATTGGATTGGGGCGCCAAAAAACCTCGTTTATTTTAATGCATCTAAAACACAATCATGTTCCTTGTCGCGAAAAGAGTCATCAAATACTCATCCTCTACTTATGAGCGGCCAAGTTTTACAGAGCAAAGACACCTTCAATCTTGTAGGAGTCCCATTTGAAAGTAACCTTAACTGACATAAACACATTGTATCTATAGCCACGGCAGCCCCAAGAAAGCTTGGATTTCTCTTTCGAGCCAAAAAGTATTTCTCCTCTTCTAATTTATACACTTTGCATGTGTCCCAAATCCGACCTCCCTTGGAATATTGTTCTCATATATGGGGCATGGCGTCCCCCACAACCCTAAGCATTCTTGATTCTATTCAAAGAAGAGCTATTCGTCTCATTAATGATCCTTCACTTACAGAAAGACTTCCCTCTCTTGCCCATCGTCGGGCTGTGGGGGACTTATTTTTATAGGTACTTCCATGGCTTCTGCTCTGAAGAATTGTCCAGTATAGTTCCTCCACTCACGGTTCCCAACAGAGAAAATCGTGGTTCCGCGCGAATGCATCCCTATACGGTCCAACTTGACAGACCCCAAACTTCCCACTTTGTTCGTTCTTTTATCCCTAGAGTTTCTAGATTGTGAAACCTGCTGCCCCCGGAGGTCTTTCCTTAACCCCCAAATCTTCAAGTATTTGAAGTTCCGTGTTAACAAACTTCTTCTTACCCTGCTTAAGACACCTACGGTACGTTAGTATTTAAGCTTTTAGCGGTCGTGGTTTGTCGAAAGATAAAAAAAAAATAATTTTGACCCTCAGTATCTCGCAAACGATCAAATTTTCGACTTAGGTAAATTAGGTACGTTAGATCGTTGTACTTTGACCCAAGAAGTTTATGGTAGCAATTTGTACAGACCGTTTTAGTGACACCCTGTATACATTTGCCCTTATCTCTTTTAAATAGGTACCATGATTATATTTTTTTAATAAAATTTTGTTTATTAAAATTTTTATAATATGCGCATCATATCTCTACCTGTTAAAATTTAATTCTTACAACAAAAAATCACAGTCACAGGGAAATTGGCTTAAATGTCTCGGCAAAAACGGCCATTATACACTGAAGGGTATAGACTAATTACATTTTGCTTTCCCTTTTATAAATAGGTTCCTACAAATTGAAATTTCTTGACAAGGCACAAAAAGCTAATGTTATCCTATGTGACCTAACTGTAGAACCTAATCAGTTGGGGGATTACTGAAGCAAAAAGGTGTACTGCTTAGCATTAAATAAATATAAATAGTATAAAAAAAATATTTTGGAATTTAACGTGTTTAGATTTATGTTGAGGGTGTAGGTAAAAATAAATAAAAAGATAAACATTTACATTTGTTCCACAGTAGATAAGCTAACTATTCATTAAATCTTGTTTTTACAATAAAAGATAAGATGGCCATGAATGCAATGAAACCATTAATTTTGAACCGGACAGAAAAATTAATAAATGATGTATACCGGGTGATGCATCGCCGGGCGGGACATAGGAAATCCCATGTAATTTTTAATGGGGTCAATTATTGGCTCCCCTAATTATTTTAGAGAAAAATTCTATTGAAGTTTATTGAAGAGCATACAAATCTACGTCCATGGTAAAAACTTTAGATTTTTCGGTTAACCTGTTTGCTAGTTAGATGCTAATATATTTTTAAAAATTGTTACATTATTATCGCCTCATATTTATGAACAATAAAAATACCAGTTAGTGTGCCGTCGCATCTATTGTCCCATCCCTGAGTGTCTTGATGTCTTTCATGTTTGTGCTGAAATGTATTTATGCCTTTTTAAACTGGTTGATTGATTTGCTCCTATAATATCCTGAAATTTCCTTGTACTCACCTTCCCTTCATTTTCTTCCACGTAATAAAATTCCCAAGTCTCTATTATCTCTTACATTTTCTTCTCTTTGATACTCCCTAGCTTCACATCTGCAGTTATTTATCACTGTGCCTTTGGTCTCAAATTTTTTGATATTCCTATCGACTGTTGATTTTCCGGGTATCGGTCTATTCCGGATACTGAGCAGCTGAACATGTCTGACACGCTTTATGGTAACTATTTCCTTGATAGATTTACCATTTAATCATCAATACTTTTTCTTCAGTAGTATAACTCATGGTTAATCTTTTCGCTCTACGATTTTTTGATAATAATAAAGCACTAGATTTTCAAAGAAATGACAACGTTATGTCACTCCAAACTGGTATTTTTAATTGGTTGTTCTATAATTATGAAGGCGATAATAATGTAACAATTTTTAAAAATATATTAGCATCTAACTAACAAACAGGTTAACCGAAAAATCTAAAGTTTTACCATGGACGTAGATTTGCATGCTCTTCAATAAACTTTAATAGAATTTTTCTCTAAAATAATTAGGGAAGCCAATAATTGACAAGAATGTGTATTCCAGAACTCTGACTTAGGATCATCTCAATATAAATGCAAATTTGACTAAACAAAATCAAAACAGCCGAAATTTCTCGAAAACATCAACTATAGACTATATCATACCAAACTTAATATTCAAAATAATTGAGGAGTTTCGTGACAAGGCTGTTATGGGGACCTCGGGCTATATTTTGCTATCAAGTCTCTAGATATTGTATAAGGGACCTGATTATACCCTCAAGATGTAATGTAAGGACTTGTTGCAAGGGTATATCATAAATTATTCATTTTCGTTTAATGGGTCAGGTGAAGGTATACAATCCAATAGGACTAAATTTTGCAATTTAGGAAGAAAACAAGCTTTTATTAATAATCCAAGAATATACATTGAGGTCCTAGAGTCCGTCGCTCCACCGCTAACTTCTAAACTATTGCATTTTTTGACACATATCAGTTATAGCTCTAACTGTCAAGGTCAGAGCTGCCTGTCATTTTTGAATATTTTTTTAAACGGATAAGAGAAATCGGTTGATACTTCTTAAAACTCCTGACAAGTACTTTATAATCCCAGAATAGAAAGTCAGTAGCTTCAGATACTACAAAAGATGGCGGTGCTTTAATAATTACCATATTTGGATAGCCATATTTTCGAAACTAATAAATTTAGATGTAATTAATGTTGTATTTTCTTAAAGCTCTTTCAAAGATCTTTTTAATGGTATATTATATCACCCTTAAAAAGATCTTTATAAGAGCTTTAAAAACACCACCTTTGATATGTCTAATAGTTTCGCAAATATGGTCATCTAAATATGGTATTCAGGTATATAAATCGCCATTTTGTCGTATGTAAAGTTACAGACTTTATATTTAGGGGTTATAAACTTCTCGTCGGAAGTATTTAAAATGATGTGCCACAAGACCCCTTTCTATTTAAAAAAATGGCGCCCAGCTGTCACCTTGACATCTAGAACTGTCATTGGTAAGTCAAAAATGAAAAACTTCGTTTTATACTCTGTTCACTATAAACTAAGAAAAACACCTAAACAAAAAATGTATTTTATTGGTTTAAAACTACAGTAACCCGAGTTACTTACTAGGTATTGATTATCAATTTATAGTGGCCATAGTATAGGGCAAATAAACAATAAAAGAAAATAGTGTTAAAAGATCTTAGTAATCAGAGTATAATTTTTTAAAAAGATTATGTAAATCAGTGCAGTTTGTACTGCAAAAAAGCTACCGGTACTGCGCATCACGTAATATTCTCCGCGGTATAGGCAACACACGTTGCGTATCATATATTTTATTAAAAATAAATAATAGTTTAAAAACTAAAAAAACACGCTTTTATATGCAACCGAACTAAAAATTAGAAAATAATTTTTCATTACAAAGAGTTTGTCACTTCAGAGTAAAAAGCGTGGGGTGCATTTTACTATTTTCTCATAACTTTTCCCTCATAGATATTTGCAAATGGAATAATTATAACATTTAATATATTAAGCACCCCACGCTTTTATTCTGAAGTGACAAACTCTTTATAATGAAAAAATTATTTTCTAATTTTTAGTTCGGTTGCATATAAAAGCGTGTTTTTTAGTTTTTTTAAACTATTATTTATTTTTCATTTTTAATTCGATATATCAATTAGTTTTTTAAAAATAAATGCTCCAGTTTATTCACTAAAAAATTCCTTCGCCATTTTGTCAAGGGACGCAGAGGATCTGTAAAGGAATTTATTTATCCTGGCGGTCCTAATCAGGATAACGGGATACTGTTTTTAAATTATTGCATTGTCATCGGTCCTTGATATGTGTGCAAAGTTTCAAAGAAATTGAATCGCTGGAAGTTGGTAAAAATTAGGCTCAAAGATTCCGTTACATAGATAGATAGATAGATAGTTACAACCCAAGCTAATAAAAGCGTGTTAAAAAGAGAAAATGAAACAATAAAAAAAAAGCTTTTAGACGTAAACTAACCAAAGGATCCTTTAGAAAAAAGATCATGTAAATCAGTGCAGTGGAATTATCTAACAAAGTGTCAAAAATTAAGGCTTCTCATTTTAAATATATAGATTTCCTACGTTACTACATCATTCCCTAACACCATTTCCATCGCTTTGCTAGAACAGTCTGTCAGGACTAGTTACCGTGTTTAAACGTTTCAATCACTAACGAAAGCTTGGAGATTCGATTTACTACATGGCATAAAGTTAGTAACTTTTAATTCAAGTTAAAGTGTGTGTCTACAATAAATTCTGTGCTTGTTTATGACATTACATACCGGGTGACGCAGGATCGTATTAATGAAAATTAAGTTATTCCTTCTTCCTATTATAATTTGTAGAGAAAAAAGGAAAATACCTAAACATAAAAAGAAGGAGGCATTTCTACAAAAAATACCATTGTTTCTCATGGAAATGGTGGATAACCCAAATAGCTTGGTGTTAATTCTTCATAAGAAGTTTGCATAACGCTGCTTCTATCAAGACCGTCATTTTTATAATGACGAACTTCATGTTATCAGCTGACCAAAAGTGAGTTTTCCTTCTTTAATTAATGGCGGACGAGATATCTCATATGGGTGGGGATAGTTTTTCGAAAAATTTAATACTTTTCAAAATTAATTTACATTATTAATTATGTAGTATTAATGGTTTTGTTGTGTTTGACGTGGAATTTATACTGTTTATCCCCACCCAGCACCCCTGTTCACTCCACCGTCCCGTAAATATGTTTTTATTAATAATAAATTATAGAAATGGATTTTGGAAAACGCGCACAAAGATCGCATGATCCATCGACCTATAGAAACGCCCTGAAAAAGAATTTCGAAAATCTCTTATAATAGCGAAAACCGCTATATTGAACTATTACCATTTTTTTAAATAAAAATTACCTATATTTCGTAATTTCCAGTTTTGTACTGTAATTTTCGACAGAACATTTGAACTTTCTAAACAAAAACTACGTTTTAATGTAATTTTATTTTGTTTTTAAATTCTACACAAAATCCTTTTTAAATGACATAAACAAAACGTACTGAATTTTTAAAATGGCGAACACACACAATTTATTCACGACGAATCACGAAGTTCATATATAAAAGTTTTATTGCCGCCATTTTGATGGTAAACAATATGTTGTTCTTTGTCATTAAAAAAGATTGTAGTGTAGAATTAAAATATAAAGTGATATAGAAGTATTTTTATTTAATTTTTTTTCATTTTAGTTTTTTCTTGTCAATTACATTAACTGAAATTACGAAAATAATGTAATTATTTATTAAAAATTAATTGTGTTACTGGGTTTCAAACTAAAACGAGTTATTTTACAGTGTACTTTGCAAAAGTTTGTTCCGTGTCGCGAGCGATGCAGATATTACTTTCGCTGGGATCCTAATTTAATATTGGATTGGGGCGCTAAAAATCTAGTCCACTTTAATGCATCCAAAACACAATCATGTTCCTTGTCATGAAACAAATCATCAAACACTCATCCTTTGCTTATGAGTGGCCAGGTTTTGCAGAGCGGGGACACATTTAACCTTGTGGGCGTCACATTTGAGAATAACCTTAACTGGCATAAACACATTGTATCTATAGCCACAGCAGCTTCAAAAAAGCTTGGATTTCTCTTTCGAGCCAAAAAGTATTTTTCTCCTTCCAATTTATACACTTTGTATGTGTCCCAAATTCGACCCTCTCTGGAATATTGTTCTCATGTCTGGGAAATGGCATCCCCTACAACCCTCAAAATTCTTGATGACATTCAAAGAAGGGCTATTCGTCTTATTAATGACCCTTTACTTACTAAAAGACTTCCTTTTCTTGCCCATCGTCGAGCTGTGGGAGATCTATCGCTCTTCTATAGATACTTTTACGGCTTCAGCTCCGACGAATTATCCAGTATAGTCCCTCCTCTTGCAGCTCCCAACAGAGAAACTCGTGGTGCCGCGCGTATGCATCCCTATACGGTTCAAATGGACAGGCCTCGAACTTCCCATTTCGTTCGTTCTTTTATCCCTAGAGTTTCTAGACTGTGGAATCTACTGCCAGCGGAGATCTTTCCTTCCCCCAAATCTTCAAGTTTTTAAGTCCCGTGTTAACAAACTTCCTCTTACCCTGCTTCAGACACCCACGGTACGTTAGTATTTAGGTTTTCAGCCTTCGTGGATTGTCCAAAGATAAAAATTGAGTTTGAAGAAGAAGCAGTAGCGTTCTATTTTTTCTTGAAAAAAATTCAATTTAATTCTTATTCGAACACCACTGGTAGTTTTTTTTTAAACTTTTACAGTAAAAAATGTAATTTAATAGTCAAAAGAGAGTGTACTAAATTTTGTGATAATATCTGGAGTTGGAGGAAAATTATGACAAAAAAGGATTTTTTCTTAAAACTTTAGCACCTTGTATCTTGGAAACCAAGTATTTTTGAACACAATTTTATCTAAAAATTCTCTTGCATTTTCTACAATGTAAAAAGGAAAATATCAACATAAAAAATAACCCAATATACAAAAATATTAGGGCATAACATTTTTTTCTTATCAACCTATTCAAAACATAAGTACCAATAATTTAAAAAGTATGCGGTTTGGCTCTCAAAAGCCTTTAGAATTGTTTATGGCTCTCTTCAGAAATAATTGAACAACCTTTATATTCTTTCAGTAATTCCATTTCCGTAAGTGCTCGTTTTATTACCTTTTTTTTGGGTTAAATATCTATATTTTGTAATTTACAAAAATATTTTTTTTCTTTTTTATCTTTAAGAAATAATACCGTAGTTTATTTTAGTTGTGGTAAAAAAGTTTTAAAATGGATGTTGTTCTGATTTTTAAGAGGAATATTGTATAGGTAATTGCTTTGCTTTGCTTTCTTTGTTGTTGGTCCCGTTGCAAGACGATTAACCAGCTCTCCCCCTTCCGGACTAGCTTTCCAGGGCTTCGTACGTAGAAAATCTGGATGGTCGAGCTTTCCGTTCCCAGAAATTCCGGTTCAAATGTTTACTTTTGTTCGAAACAAAATAATACTCGATTCAATGCATAAATTGTAGCTGTCAATCAAAAAACTGCTACTGGTTTCTGTGCATAACCTTCACTGTCACTTGCTGATGCTTTCAGTAGAGGGCGCCTCCGTCCTCGGCCGTTACAAAACACGTGCACCCCGCTAACCTAAAAACATCAGGATTTTTAGGAATCTTCACTCACAGCGCTTAGTTCCAGAAGAAAGATGCTATCAATTTAGCGTGAGTCTTTCCTCGATCCCCAAGGGTACAGCCACGCCCGTACGATGCCTTCAATCGCCTACCCGGAAGGTCTATGTGAGACCTCTACGCCAACACGAACCGCACTACTCGAAGATCGCGGAAGAGAGTATAGGTAATTATTATAAATTCTTTGTTACTTCTTTGTAACTATACAGGGCATCCAGTAACTGTACCAGAGAACTTTAAGGGGTGCTTGGGTTGTGTAATCTATCTATCTATGTAACGGAATCTTTGAGCCTAATTTTTACCAACTTCCAGCGATTCAATTTCTTTGAAACTTTTGCACACGTATCAAGGACCGATGACAATGCAACAATTTAAAAACAGTATCCTGTTATCCTGATTAGGACCGCCAGGATAAATAAATTCCTTTACAGATCCTCTGTGTCCTAATACTACTCTTGACAAAATGGCGAAGGAATTTTTTAGTGAATAAACTGGAGCATTTATTATTATAAACAACTAATTGATATATCGAACTAAAAAATGAAAAATAAATAATAGTTTAAAAAAACTAAAAAACACGCTTTTATATGCAACCGAACTAAAAATTAGAAAATAATTTTTCATTACAAAGAGTTTGTCACTTCAGAATAAAAGCGTGGGTGCATTTACTATATTATGTTCATAATTATTCTATTTGCATAGATATCTATGAAGTGGAAAAGTTATGAACAAATAATATAAATGCACCCCACGCTTTACTCTGAAGTGACAAACTCTTTGTAATGAAAAAATTATTTTCTAATTTTTAGTTCGGTTGCATATAAAAGCGTGTTTTTTAGTTTTTTAAACACATTCAAGATAGCCAATCGATGTATTTTAGTTTGGGGAATATAAAAATAAATCGTATTAAAAAACAATTGCATGAAAAACAAAGAGAAATTACGCCATCAAAATTGCATTTTTTAATGTAACTTACCTTATTTATAACTATATTTTTGAGATTCTTTGCTCAATTCTAAGCAAAGCGCTCGCCAAAAAAAATCGGGACAAGCAATTTTTAGCACCATATTTAACTTGTAGTAACTTTGGAAACAAAAAAATATTTTTTAAGCTGCCAGGATTTCGGTAATGTTAAAGCCCATCATCGTCTAGATGACATGGCGCAAAAATGATTTTTGAAAAATAATCAAATGTTTCATGGTATAGAGGGTGGTCAACGAACAGATGTAAAATTACAAAAAGTGTTAGAGGTGTGTGATCTCGGTAATAATTTTTTTCGCATTTAATTTATAGATCATTAGTAAAGTAACATCAATATCTCCAGACGTTTTTGCCAGTTTTTTTATTACAGCCTTTTAGCCCCAGAGACACTACTAAACAAAAAATGTGTTAAAACTTTGCTACCAATATATTTAAAACGCTGTAACTTAAAAACGGCTTTGACCGATTTCGACCAGATTTTCACATTCTGAAAGCTTATTTTCTGGTTCTTTTTTTTTTACCTAACCACTTTATTGGTAAACTGGCCAATTCTATAAAATACAGGAGGTCAAACAAAAAGTAAAGGTAAATTGCACAAAAATATGGCTATTGTTCGTTTTAAGCTATGACAATTGGGCTGTACGTTGTTGTTTGGTTTTAAATTTGGTCAATATGCAGCTTCATGCAATGCAGGTTAATACCTCTGGACGGTTTTTTACTTTTTCGATTAGTGCCTTTTGGCCACAGATACGCTACCAGGCAGATCCATTGTCCCTAAAATGTGTCATTTGTGAATTTTTGATGTGATCTGGAAATTTTAAATTAATTACTACTTAATGATTTTTTTTTCGTACAGGGTAATCAAACAAAACTGACTCTTTCATTATACAGAGGTGTTTTTTCAGATTTTAATTGGGGAAAATTTTTAATAGACGATAGAACATGCAAAAATAAAAAGTCTATATAAGAAGCATGTATGTTTTAAAGCTTCGTTCTCGAGATACAGGGTGTTAAAGTTTTGGAAAAAATAGACTTTTATTCATAGCTCAAAAAATCCCTTGGCAGATTTTCCCTTAAACTTGACAGGTTTGTTTCTCATGATAAAGTTGGCTATCATTTGATGTAATAAGATTTACCGTAATTATTGCATTGGCGTCCCCAGAGGGCAATTAAAGATGGAAAAATAATGGTACGCCACTTTCGAGAAAAAAAAATAAAAACTAATACTTTATTGCTTGGCCCTATAGAAAAAATCAAAAGAAAAATGCAACGTTTTGTTTTTAAATATTTTTCGTATTTTGCTTCGTTTTCGAGACACAAAATAATAAAAAAATAATCCTGTTCTTTAGTGGCCTCCTAAAACATACATTTAATGTTTTCATTTTTAAAATAATAATTGTTGCTTTACACATACAAATGAATGAAAGTAAATTTAATTTGCATGCATCTGATGGACCGAATCTTAGTTTGGAGGAGAGGAATGAAAGGTACCGTGAGGGAGAATATGGAAGCAAGGGGTTGCGTTTGGGGGTGGTGTTACTGTATGGGGTGGTATCATGAGTAATGGAAGAACGGAAATGGGTATTTTGATACGTGAGACTATGAATGCGAATAGGTACAGGGATTTGTGTGTGAATGAACCTGTCAAGTTTAAGGAAAATCAGCCAAGGGATTTTTGAGCTATGAATAAAAAACTATTTTTTTCCAAAACTTTAACACCCTGTATCTCGAAAACGAAGCTTTAAAACATACATGTTTATATAACCTTTTTATTTTTTCATGTTCTATCGTCTATTAAATTTTTCCAATGAAAATCTAAAACACCCTGTATAATGAAAGAGTCAGTTTTGTTTGATTACCCTGTACAAAAAAAAAACATCATTAGGTAGTAATTGATTTAAAATTTCCAGATCACATCAAAAAATCCACAAAAGACACATTTTAGGATAATGGATCTGCCTGGTAGCGTATCTGTGGCCAAAAGGTACTAATCGAAAAAGTAAAAACCGTCCAGAGGTATTGACCGAAGCTGCATATTGACCAAAATTTCAAACCAAACAACAACGTACAGCCCAATTGTCATAGCTTAAAACGAACAATAGCCATATTTTGTGCAATTTTATCTTTACTTTTAGTTTGACCCCTGTATTTTATAGAAATGGCCATTTATTATTAAAGTGGTTAGGTAATAAAAAGAACCAGAAAATAAGCTTTCAGAATGTGAAAACCTGGTCGAAATCGGTAAAGCCGTTTTTAAGCTACAGCGTTTTAAAAGATATTGGTAGCAAAGTTTTGACACATTTTTTGTTCAGTAGTGTCTCTGGGGCTAAAGAGCTGTAATCAAAAAACTGGCAAAAACGTCTGGAGATATTGATATTACTTTACTAATGACCTATAATTAAATGCGAAAAAAAAATTATTACCGGAATCACACACCTCTAAACTTCTTTGTAATTTTGCATCTGTTCATTGACCAACTCTGTATACCATGAACATTTGATTATTTTTCAAAAAATCATTTTGCGCCATGTCATCTAGACGGAAATGGGCTTTAGCAAACCGAAATCCGCTGCTAAAAATATTTGTTATTTCAAAAGTTACTACAAGTTAAATATTATGCTAAAAATTGCTTGTCCCGATTTTTTGGCGAGCACTTCTATTTTTAATTTAAGGTACTATATGTCTGTCTTTAACCGTGTTTGGGTTATCGACGCTTAAAGAGTCATATTTTCGGCTAATAATATTTAATTAAATATATCAATACACAATAAAGGTAATACAGGTGAATCAGGTGATTACCTAATACTTCCAAGTCATTTTACCCTATTGATAGATTTTAATATTAGTTTTAAAAAAAATATTCTTTAGATGAAAAACTACAAATAGTAACGTTATATTACAAGTGTGGAGAAAATCCGAGTGAAGCAAAAAGAAGATACATTGATAATTTTTAAAGAAAGAAATATAAATGACTTTGAAGTATCAGGTAATCACCTGCAATACCGTGTATTTCATATTTAGATATTTAAATAAATAAGCCAAAAATGTGACCTTTTAAGCGTCAATAACTCATTGCAATAAAACATAAACATGTAGTTTCCTTAATTAAAAACCCATTAGAATTGAACATAGAATTCAAAAATATAATAATAAATATGGTGTTCCATTTTAAAAATAGAACATTTATGGTATAGTCTTTTGTTTTTTGATGCAATTGTTTTTTAATCTTTTATTAACTTGGGTTGTAACTATCCATCTATCTATCTATCTATCTATGTAACGGAATCTTTGAGCCTAATTTTAACCAACTTCCAGCTATTCGATTTCTTTGAAACTTTTGCACACGTGTCAAGGACCGATGAAGATGCAATAATTTAAAACAGTATCCCGTTATCTTTTTTGAATCGCCAGGAAAAAAATTCCATTATATTATAAAAACAACACCTAGGATGCCATCTGTTGGCAACATTTCAAACTTTGCTATTAAATGAAGAAGAAATTTTTTTAGTTTTTACACAATTTGGTTAGTTGCACCATGAGTGTTCAATTTTTATGAACAATAAAAATATAGGGTTAGTTGCAATCCATTAGTTCAAGGGATTCCATAATAAAATTACATTATGTGTAATGTATACATAATACATAATGTGCAATTAATAAAAATTAACATTCTTTGGATCGCCAGGAAAAAATTTCCTTTATATTATAAAAATATAAAAACAACACCTAGGTTGCCACCTGTTGGCAACATTTCAAACTTTGCTATTAAATGAAGAAGAAATTTTTTAGTGGGTTGCAATATATTGGCAACGGTCCAAACATTGCCTGATTGCCATCTGTTGGCAAAATTTCAAACTTTGCTACTTAATGAAGAAGAAATTTTTAGTGAGTTGCAATCTGTTGAAAAATTTTAAAATTTGCCACTCTTGTTCATTAAAAAAATTTTTCGCCATTTTGTCAAAAGAGTAGCAGAAACTAAAAAATGAAAAATAATTAATAGTTTAAAAACTAAAAAACACGCTTTTATATGCAACCGAACTAAAAATTAGAAAATAATTTTTCATTACAAAAAATATTGTCATTTCATAGTAAAAAGCGTGGGGTGATAAATATATTAAATGTTATAATTATTATATTTGCAAATATCTATGATGGAAAAGTTATGAAAAAATAGTAAAATGCACCCCACGCTTTTTACTATGAAATGACAATATTTTTTTTTAATGAAAAAATTATTTTCTAATTTTTAGTTCGGTTGTATATAAAAAGCGTGTTTTTTTTTAGTTTTTTTAAACATCTTGGTTTATTTTTTTTTTTATAAAAACTTGCATACCACTTTAGATATTTTTAAAAATATAGGAAACGTAACTATAAGTTGTTTCTTTTTAGCAATAATAACCTAATAAGTTTATGCGTATAAGTAGGAATCACCCTGTATAGAACTTATTCCATTTTACTCGCATTTTTATTTTGAATTAAAGCCTCAAAGATACAGACACCGCCGTAAACGTAACGTTATGACTTAAGTGACAAGTATAAAATCCGGTAAAACATTAATGCAGGCCGATGCAGAAATCTTAAAGCTGCTGTGAACGTGACGTCATCACTATAACGTTTCTCGTTCGCTGTATGTGTTTTAAAGCTTTTTATCCGTTAAAAACGACTTAAATATTTTTTGTGGCTTAACCGTTGCCCAACCTAATTCTTCTAGGAAAATATATATACAGGATGATTCAAAAATCGATCAACGACCACTTGTGAAAATAGCAAATAGCACACTGATTTCATGCATAGAAAATGCGTTATATCACACTAGTGTTGCAAAGTACTTTACAGCACTAGTGTTGCAGCAAGTACTTTACAACACTGGTGTGATACATATTATGATGTCATTCTAAAAACTGCTATTGGTTTTGCAAGTGACATATTTATTGTAGTGACAGTAAAAAAAACTTTTTATTTACCTTAAACGGTAGAACCCAAATTAGCGAAAATCATCTTATTTTATATTTATTAAAATTTACGAAAAAATAAAAACATAAACAAAAATAGACATAACCACAAAAACAACTTTCACTGACTGGCACAGTGTTGTCAGGTAAGTAGATCAAATTTAAAATCTCCCTTCTACCTTTGAGCACGTACTTTATAGAGGCAGCCTTGCCGCTTGACCGTTCGACCTAAAGCGCCAGAGAAAAAAGCCTATAGATCAAATTCCTTCCTCTCTTTCTTCGTGTACTCAAACAACTAGTTAAATCTTTTTTTTAATCCCTAATTAAACCTAAGGCTAATACACACTTTATGAATCCACTTTCTTTATCCATTCATAAATAGAATCAGACCCTTCCGACGTTGCCAAATGCTTTCCATATTTTGCATGGTAACTGACGTTTGGTAGTCGTTTTTCCTTACTTTAAGGACTTTAGGTTATGCATTTACAATTTTCATATTTTTTATATTTTTTCTTAAAAATATGAGGAAAAACTGTTATTTTTACTTAATTTTACATGTGATGTTCAGTTTCATTAACTCGTTTTACCAATTTTACCCCACCCAGCACCCCTTTTCACTCCCCGGTCCCGTAAGTTTATTTACTGATATTTTTTAAAAACGGAATATTTTGGATATGCACCACTTACGTTTTATTTAGAAGAGTGTCTAAAATATGTAAGAATCGATAATTTTTAAAAAACACTTTATAATAGCAGAAAACCGTATTAAACTATTAGCGTTATTACCTAACAAACCATACAATTTTTATTAAGTGAGGGCCTTTTAAATTCCAAAATGATAAAAGTTATATAATGCTTCTAGGTAGGTGATTTTCGATGTAAAAATATTGTCAAAACAGTATAATATAGCAGTGAGGAAAAGTATATATCACACTAGTGTTGCAAAGTAAATATCACCCTAGTGTTGCAAAGTTCTCAATTGTTTTTTATTTTTCTGAACAGACAAACTTTAATTTATTTATTTTTTGGTGAATAATTTGTGGTCGTAGGAAAAATAGTGTGTCAGTACTCGTGTGAAAATGACTCTTCTTACACTCGTGGGTTTGTCGCCTCGGCTAACGCCTCTGCTACAATATTCCCACTCGTGTGAAATTAGTCATTTTCCACACTTGAAAAAACCAAAATAAAAATTGAACTTTGACGGCTTGTAACTCGTAAAACGAATGATATTTTCGAAAGAATTTATATGCAGCTTACCCCTCATTTTGCTCGGCGCAGGGATCATCCCTCAAGTTTCGTGATCGACTATTGAATCACCACCCCTGCAGTTATACATTTAAAATTCGTAAAAAAACTTGTTTTTTGTTGGTACAAATATATGACCTGATATTACATACAATGTATTTAGGAGTTTTGATATATTTTAAAATATATAAAAAATTATAAGTTTTAAATCTCTCTGACGTCTTAATTAAGCAAGTTTATATAAAGTTTTTACCAAAAGAAAACTTTTTCAAACTTTTTACTAACTAACTTTGAAAAAATGCTTGCTTTCTAAAAAGTACTGCTTGATGAAAAAATAAATTTTGGGGTGTTTCATTTTCGATGGTTTACGGGGTATTTCGAAGACCGTAAGGAATATCAAAATTCAAACATAGTCAACTCTTGATCTCTATTTTTGAGAAATCAACAGTAGTTTCATAGCTATTGCGATTTATTTTGGAGTTACAGGGTGATTTTCAGATTATGCCTATTTTTACAACTTCCTAACTCGTTTGCTATTAAAGTTATAAAAAAAATTTGGGTAGGTTAAATGTGTAGTTCTTTCCATAGAATATTGTGCGGTGTACGTTCTGCAGTTTAAAAAAAAATACATACAAGAAAAAAATACCAGTGTCGTTCATTAAGGGTTTAAGGCAAGAATTAAAAAAAAAAGGTACGCCACTGTATGTTTCTAAAATAAAAATGTTTTTTTTAATTCCCATTTAGTTCGACACAAATATGTTCTTCTAGCTTTTTTATTTGATGCACGATTTTGGCGTAAATAAATAAAAACCATTTCTTGGCATGCTCATTTCGAATCAAAATTATCAAATTCTACAGAAAAAAATTACCTTTGCCGAGAAATGGTTTGGTGCATCAAATAAAAAAGTTAGAAGATCATATACTAAGTGACATAGAATCCGAACACCTAGTTTAAGTAGTTTTATTTTAATGAAATTTAGTGAATTTATTTATCTTACTGTAAATAACAATTGATAAAATTTTCAGCCTTATCAGTTCGACATTTCGATTTTTATACTGTTTTTTTTAATTCACTAACGATCTAAAAATTAATATTGCAGCCGCAGTAAAGATCCAAATTTGGCGGATTTTGGTTGTTGACATTCTTTACGATTGGTTACGATGCCTAGAGTACGAAGACCTGTACGATTTCGTCAACTTAGTGAGTTTGATAGGGACCGTATAGTGGGACTTCGGGAAGCTGGACTTTCTTTTCGGGAAATTGCAGGTAGAGTGCAAAGAAGTGTAGACACTGTGGTTAGGTGTTGTCAGGCATGGCTTCAAGAAGGCCGTACGCAAAGAGCAAGGGGCACTGGACGCCGCCGTAGAACAACAGACCGTGAAGATCGCCACCTAAGATTATTGGCCTTAAGGGACCGTTTCTCCACTACCAGGTCCATGGCAAATGAATGGTTTGCAGAACACGGAAAACCTATTGGCATGCGAAGTGTTTACCGACGAATGAGAAGTTTTCGCCTGTTTTCATACCGGCCACACTGGGTCCTCCCTTTAACTCGAGAACACCGACGTAATCGCCCTTTAGTGGTGCAGACAACGGTCACTCTGGGATCAGGAATGGAACAGTATTGTCTTTAGTGACGAGTCTCGATTTTGTTTAGGCATGCACGATGGTCGAGCTAGGGTTAGAAGGCGACGTGGTGAAAGGGAGGAATCCACAGTTTTTTGTTGAAAGACATGTTCATCACACTGTTGGAGTTATGGTTTGGGGTGCTACAGCTTATGGCTCAGGGTCACCTTTAATCTTCATCAGAGGTAACATGAACACGCAGCGTTATATCCAAGAAGTTCTAGAACCCCATCTCTTACCCTATCTTGACACTCTGGCAAATCTAACTTTCCAACAAGATAATGCCCAACCACATATTGCAAGAGTCACAATAGACTTCTTTCAACGTAATGATGTCGCATTGTTACCATGGCCACCAAGATCTCCCGACTTATCCCCAATTGAGCACGTGTGGGATATGATGGGTAGGAGATTGCTCAATTTACAACGTTCTCCTCAGACTCTAGAAGCACTTCGAGGGGAGTTAGTGATTGCCTGGAATGAGATACCACAGGAGGACATTGACCACCTGATCAGATGTCTAGGCGCGTTGGAGAATGCGTAACACATCGGGTGCATCCACACATTATTAAAGGTAAATGGGCTTTAAACCAATGCAATCATTTTGAAATTTTTATCATTTACTTATTATGCTTCATTAAGTACTTATACAAAATTTTATTAAAATAAAACCATTTAAACTGGGTGTTCGGATTTCTATGTCACTTAGTACATTTGTGTTGAACTAAATGGGAATTTTAAAAAATATTTTTAATTTAGAAAAATACAGTGGGGTACCATTTTTTCCTTAAAAAATATTTGCCTTAAACCCTTTATAAACGACATTGGTAATTGTTTTCTTGTATGCCAAAAAATGTCTCTTAGTGCATAGGAGGCTTCCTTCAAATTTTTTAAAAATATTTAAATTGCCATAAAATTTATTATAAAAAAAAAAACAATAATTTTTTAACACCCTGTAGTTCAAACACTAAGACGTTTAGAAGATATGTTTATATGAAGTTTTTTCCTAATTTTTATTGTTGACCCTGTTTTTGATAAGAATAACAAAACACCCTGTAGACCTGCGACCTTAAGGAGCTGTTGGTGCTTAGTTTACTCGGTATATTTTTAGTTTATAATGTCATTTATACTAATAAAATTTTACATCGGTAATAAAATTCTGATAATAAAAATATCTCATACCAGTTGCTCTACCTTACCTTTATAAACACGTCAGCACTAAAAATAATAAAATAATACACACATTTTTTCACAAAAAAAAGTCAGTATATAATGTGACAAAAATTTACCGCCACGTGAAGCACCTCTACGAAGTTTTTCGCAAATAATCGGAAAAATTCGGAAGTATTCCGGAACAAGCGTTGTTTTCCCCAGCGCGGTGAAAAACTGACTGCATGCTTCTCTTAAAGTGTGAAAATTTCCTAAGCCTTACGCATGAGCTTTGTGGTGTTAAGGAAAATTAAGGAAATGGGTTTTAAATACATTTACAAGTCTTTAAATTTATTGTTAATTAAACAAACCTAACTATACCGCGTTTTATTTTTGTGAAGTTCACAACAGTAGATATTATGATTCTCCGTTGATTAAATTTATTTGTCACACTTTTGGTTTACGTTTTATATAGGGTGCTTCCTAATTATGATAAATATAATGACAACCGCTATTTTTTTATACATTTTAAGGCTAGTTAATAAAATATGTATTTTTAAATAATACACAATGGACCAAAAAATAACATTTTTTTAAAATTTACATTTAAAAATTTCCCATGGTTTTAAACAGTAAATTAAATAAAAAAAAAACATTAGAACTGTTATAAAGAGTAAAAAAAAAATAAAATCAACGTTATGCAGGGTATCTCAGAAATTTTAAGGCTATTTTTTATTTTAAATATAGCCTTGATAATGTTTTTAGGAAAGCCTGAGCAATACCTTTGTTTAATAATTATATTTAATATAAAATGGTTTTTATCCAGTAAACAGATGGGGGTGTAGGTTGCTTCCCATTTGGATTTTAGACGCAAACTACAAAATTGCAAATGTTCTGACATGATATGAAAATATTTCTAAATTGTTCACTGACCGTTTTAAAATCGTTTTCCAAGAAGTAAATTTTAAAAAATATATATAATCAGAAGTCCTCCGGGTCTATTCTCGAATCTCACTTCACAATGTCGAATGCATGATCAACGAAATGTCGCTCAAGAAACTGGTTTTAACTGGTTTTTATGCGAGAATCTATCAATGTTGAACGTGTATTCGTGGTTCGAGAGCTCCCAGGCCTCAAGACGCAAATTGTTACTTCCTTGATTAATCCAACTAGCTTATCACCTTTTTTGTCTTACAAATAATAGATACACCAGTTACTTATGTCACTCATGGCACATATTGTCAAACTATCTTTCAGCTTGCGATACTCAAAAAGCCTAAAATTTTAATCATTTCTAATTTAAAGTATTAGTTAATTTTGAAACGTCGTTTTTAATTAAAATTTTTTGGGGTTTGGGTTGTTTCAAGCGACCGGCCGGTTTATAGGGGTCAATAGGGCTGAACAGGGGTCAAGCTCGTATGCCCCAGGACCAGGACCAGAAGCGGTCCCATTCTTTCCAGGCGTGTACCCAACACTAAAGACCATCCAATAAATGAATCCGCCTAACCAATATAGAGCATATCTTCAATTTAGTATGACAAAAAATTATAAATAATAGTTGGAGGCTTTCTAGATAGGCATGTCATAAAAATATATCGATATGTACAGAGTGTCCAAAAAAATAAGTTATTGCTGTGGGGCTATTTTTAAAAAATTGTTTTTGGGACACTTTGTATACATCAACATATTTTAAGGATACACCTATTTGGAAATCCTACAATTCTTCTAAAAAGATTTTTTGTCATATATTGTTAAATAACAGAAATATTAGATTTTCTTATACCATCAGTTCAACAAAAAATGTTTGTCTGTCAGAGGGTTGAAACTGTCAAAACTGTCAGGCGACTGAAAAAATATATTCTACTATAGGTACCCAAGTAGCATACACATATTTACAAAATAAGGATAGTAAGGTTTCAATTCATCAAACTTTGGTACCTGGTACCTGCCAAAGCCACTATGAGTCAAACTTTATAGTCTCACCATTGCTTCTATCTATGTTTATACTACATCCGATTTAAGGTTTTAATAGAAATGCTTGAAACCTTTAAAATTTAAGTGGATATTGGACTAAATAAATTGATTTTCATGTAAAAATAAAGTTACCAATATTTTTTAATAAAACTTAATTTACCCTATTAGCTGTGAAAACTATTCTGCAATATTTCTTGACCTTAAAATCAAAAGGTACATTAATCAATAAGTTATTCATAATTAACTATGTTGCACATAAGTTATGACCGAATAGTTCAATTTACTTTAAATTAAATAGAAGCAGGGTAAAAGTTCAGTTTTAGGTTTCCGGAATATTCTATTCTATTCTATTTTTTTTTCTTGGTTTTGGTCCCTTCAGGTCCAATCCATCACTCTCCCCCTTCCGGACTATGCTTTCCAGGGCTTCGTCGGCGGAAAATCTGGATAATCGAACTCGTAGCTCCCAGAAATTCCAAAAGAAAACAAAAATAATTCTACAATCGATGCAGGGCATAAATTGTCGGCTGTCAAACCAAGACCTGCTACTGGTGTTACGTATAACCTTCACTTTCACTACTGACAGTTCCCATGGCACGCCCATCTATTTCCCGCCATTTGAGAAATACCTCGTGTTCACCACCAAATAGAATATCATCAGCTTATAGAAATCTTCGCTCACAGCGCTTAGATCCAGAAGAAAGATGCCGTCAATTTAGCGTAAATCTTTCCTTGATCCCCAAGGTAAAAACGTCCGTACGACACCTCTAACCGCCACTCCGAGAAAAACTTTGTAGTCCTCTACGCACGTCCGCACTGTCCTGAGGTCAAACAAAGAGTATTTCCGGAATATTGGAGTTACTAATAAAACTAATAGTCCAAGAGCCCGTAAGCGGCAGACCTTTGTAATTTTGTAAAAGCTGAAAGTTTATCAGCGCATGCTTCCAACATAGGTAGAACCAATAGACTATAAAAGTTTGACCCATAGTGGCTTTGGCAGGTTCCAGGTACGAAAGGTTAATGAATAGAAACTTAAAAATATAAATTGTGACACATTTTTGAAAAGGTAATTTGTTAACCATTTTAATAGTGAAAAAAATAAACTGGGTGTTCCATTTAAAATTTCCAAAAATGAATTAATAATTAAAAAATGCACAACCTTAGAAAGAAACTAAAATTACATCTGCAATCTGCATAAAAAGTTGCTGTAGAAATATTTGTACCGAATTAAAAAATATTTAAAAATAAAAGTTATAAAGGATTAAAGAAAACGCAAGAAATTAGGAAACACGCTGTAGCGAGTAAACGACGCAAGATAGCAAATTGCGGTTTTCACCAGTAAATTTGGCTTGAAATTTGAGCCTCGCAAATAAAAGTCAGTTTTTTGTAAAACATACAGAAACATTAGTTTCCTATCAAAAGCGTCGAATTTTTCCCACCCTGTATATACAAAAAGTATATATACAGTCAAACATACCGAGAGTTGCTCCGTCGAGCGGGATATAGGAAATCCCATGTAAATTTTGAAGTAGTCAAATATTGGCTCCCCTAATTATTTTAGAAAAAAATGCTATTAGGATTTATTGAAGAGCACAGTAAGTTTCACCCAAAATAAAAATTTGAGCATTTTTCAACCAACCAGTAAAGAGTAAACTGCTTAATACTTCTGCAACGTAGTATCTCATTATGCACCCTGTACTCTGGAAATCAATAATAAAAACACCATATCGATTTATCAGTGACAATTTAGATCATTAATTTATAATGTCATTGCCAAAACTTAATTATTTTATACGGGAATTTCAAAAAAAACCTCGCATTTTAGTTTACAGCTAATTTCAATACATACACTCACAGTTACGCAAGACAATAAAACAAATTTTTCTACATTTAGAAATCAATTTATGACGAAAATATCAGGATTTTATCAAATGCTCAAATATTCGTCCATTAACTGCCAGACAATAACCGAAACTGTCCGCAACTCCGATTTCGACGAAATTTGGTATACGGGGGTTTTTTGGGGCGTTGATCACGAATCTGAAAGAATTTTTAGTCGGAAACGTTTCGTTGTCGAGATATCCATCATCAAAGTAGTAATTTACACTGAACCTTATTTTCACTATATTCCGCCTTCTTTTGCACATAAAATTTTTATAAAACACTAAATTGCTACACAATATTTTATAAACACCTTTAAAAAACCTGTTTTTATTTATTTTACACGTTTTTTTCTATTAAATTGGAAAATAATTTACCCATGGGATGCTGCAAACCATAAATACAATATGTAGATGTATTTATGGTTGCATACACGAGTTTGTTTAAAGTAAAGCTTTGAATTAATATAATTAATAATAAAAAAATGTTTTTAAAGGGTTTTTTGATGTTAAATGAAATATTGTGTGCCATTTTAGTATTATAATATGAATTTTGTGCAAAAAGAAGGGAAAATATTGTGAAAATAAGATTAGTACAAATATCAACTTTGATGATGGATATCTCGAAAACGAAACGTTTCCGACTAAAAATTCTTTCAGATTCGTGATCAGCGCTCCAAAAACCCCGTATACCAAATTTCGTCGAAATCGGAGTTGCGGACAGTTTCCTACGTTGGCTAGTTGGTACATCGATATTCTGGCACATTCAGCGGAAATAGCATTCCTTAGCTGGACTAAATTTTCATATTTTTTATTAGTAGCTTAGTTTTTAAATGTCCCCATAGAAAAAAATCGTTTGGCGAAAGATCACGCCGATTTTCTTCACATTTGCAATTATTGATTACTGTGCCTGTAGTTTCAAATTTTTTATCGTCCGTTCTATTGTCGATTTACTTGGTATTGGCCTATTGGGAAAATAGTCCGCTACTCTTCGATAACTATTTCCCTGGTAAAACCATTTTATAATAGTGATTTTTTCTTGATTTAAGTAGTTCATTATTTTAAAAATGATGTGACATTGATCTGACAACTTGAGAGTAAGAGGTTAAATAATTTTTCTAGTATTTTATTATAAACTTCTATAATAATACAAGGCGCGTAAGAAGATAGGAGATTCGTAACTTATTTTAGCATTTATCTCTTAGCTGGCGGACTGAGAAGAGCTGAAATTTGTACACTAGATACAACTTAACATGCTCTTTAAAAAATCCTAATAATATTTTCTTCTAAAATAATTAGGGGAGCCAATATTGGACCACTTCAAAATTTACATGGGATTCCCTATGTCCCGCTCGACAGGAGCAACACCCGGTATGTGCTGTATGTAAACTACTAAATTTTTTAAATATTACTAAATATTTTTTCTTACTTTTTATATCATTTTTCTAAAAGCAATCATCTGACTCAGATAAAAATACACACGATACAAATTTTTAAATTTAAATTTAAATTTTAAAAAGGTTGTGGAAGAATTTTAAGCTAAAAATCTTGTCCAAATAAAATATTTTCTGGTTTTCTCGTTTTCTTATTCCAGTGGAAAATCCAAATAAAAATTTAATTTTGTTTGGAGTTAAAAACCTTTTAATCCAATTTAGAGGGAAAACGTTGACGTTCGGATCTCATGGGAAGTTTTTTATTGGTAAAAAAGTTTGTACATTGTTGGATATTTTATATTATGATATTTATGTATACCGAGTGTTAAAAATTTGGGATCTTATAAATAAAGAAAAAGTAAAAAAGACATTTTTAATAGCTATTTATGTATCAAGGGCGTTACTAGGACTATAATGCCCTGTTTTCGACCTGATGGGCATTATAGTCCAGTAAAGCCCGTGGTGCATACAATGCTTTATGTTTTACCCAAAAAGAGTTTTTCAATGACTAATTACATTATTTATTCGCAATATAAAAAATAAGTTGCACCTGTACCTGTATACGTAAGTAGATAATGACTGGTGTTAAGTTTGACTTTGATGTTTCTATCAGTTAGTCAGTTGGTATTTTTATTTAACAATTTGCTCAAAATGGAAGAAATTTCACAAAATATAAGAGAAAAGGCCATAAAAGCGACCGAAAATCTTTTGCCAGTTATATCAAAGCAACAGTATGATCAGGAGTATGGCATATTTGGTATTTGGAAAGATGCGAACGCAATTCTTCAAATAACCGAAACCGTTTTAATGGCATATTTTCAGGAACTGGTAAGTTATTGATTTTATTTTAATACATATGTTTGTATAAACTTGATCTTTATTGTGAGAGAAATAAAATTGGATAAGCAATAAAATTTCCATATTAGCGCATTAGGGCATTATAAGCGGGCATTATCATAATGCCGTATACCATTGCTACCATAACATATATCCGTTTCTAAGGTATTACAGATCAATAATAGGTGGGTAAAACATAAAATAATTTACACCCTGTAAATCGGTTTATTTGGTTAATTTTATAGGTTTTAGTAATCAGATTATTTTTGACGCGCTTTTGGCGCGCTTGTGGCTGCTTCGGTTGTATCGGCAAGCGTCGATCTCCGGAGTTAAGCAGTGGAATGCGCGCCCATAATTTGGATGGGTGTCCGGCGACAGCGGTGTTTTGGGCATCGGCACACGGTGTTCTGCTCGGGGATGCGGACCGAGCAACAACCATCAAGTTATGGAATGAATGGTGTGTGAATGAGAAGGAGTAGGGGTCAAGGTACAATAAGCCTTCAGGCTGCAGTGCACCACCTAGGGGGCGGTCGTCGGACCTGGGTGGGATGACCCCGAAAGGGTGAAAAAAATCAGATTATTAGAATTTCTTTCGTTATGTTTGTATGACAAATAGCGTAATGTTTATAAAAATGAATTTTGGCATAAAAATAATTTTGGTCACGTTACGTAGTGCTAAGGGGGCACTAGCAACTGTTTTCAAATGAAAAGAGGGGTCACGTGACACCTCGTTTTAAAGGCCTTTCGCCTATTTTTGCATCACCGTTTTATTTTTTAAAAAATTATATAAAAAATATGTTAAATGGTTTCATTGTTCTAAAAGCTAAAAAATAATTCGGTAAGTCCCAGCTACCAGATCGCTTTAATTTTCTCATCAATTTGGGGTACTGATTAGACAAAAAATGAAATCGTTGGACGTAGCGTATCCAGAGTACATATTACGATAGAAATTTCACGTGCCCAACAATTTTACTATTTGTCTGATCAATAACCCAGATTGATGAGACGATTGGTGCGAACTGGTAGCTAGGACTTACCGAATTATTTTTTACCTTTAGAACAATGAAACCATTTAACAAAAAGTTTTTACAAAATTTATTTTTAAGTTTTTTAATTTGTTGTAGTTGATACTTCTTATTTATAGAGTTCATTTAATGCCTCACTATAAGTAACCAGAACCCAAGGTTAGTTTATATTTTTAAGGTTGCGACACATCCTCAACTTTTAGGCGGTTCGAGGTCGGGGACGCAAGGAAGGGCACTTCACGGAGAAAAGTTGGCTAGACTGGGTAAAATCAAAGCTGATGATCAATCCAGTGGCGTCTAGAATTTGCGCATTTCATTTTGCATTGTTTTGAAAGTGATATTTGTTAAAAGATGTAATTCCAAATGTTTTTTATTTAAACAAAACAACTTAAAAATAATTAAAAACTGTTGTGTAAACGGTTGTTCTAATAATACAATAAACTGTATATCTCCGGCATTGAATAACATGGCCGAAAAATGGGAGATGTGACGTCATAACACGTCAAAGCAATATGGCCGAATGTCGCGACCCTATATAGACCGACTTTGGATTTAACCTACGATTTTATATTAAGGTGGTTGTGAAAAGATACGTAATCCGCCATTTTGTAATAATTTCCCGAAATCCCTCTTGGGCTGCTCTACCATTCTATTCTATTTCTATTTTTTTTCTTGGTTTTGGTCCCTTCAGGTCCAATCCACCACTCTCCCCCTTCCGGACTATGCTTTCCAGGGCTTCGTCGGCGGAAAATCTGGATAATCAAGCTCGTAGCTCCCAGAAATTCCAAAAGAAAACAAATAATTCAACGTTCGATGCAATGCATAAATTGCCGACTGTCAAACCAAGATCTGCTACTGGTGTTACGTATAACCTTCACTTTCACTACTGACAGTTCCCATGGCACGCCCATCTATTTCCCGCCATTTGAGAAATACCTCGTGTTCACCACCAAACAGGATACCATAAGCTTATAGGAATCTTCGCTCACAGCGCTTTAATCCAGAAGAAAGATGCCGTCAATTTACCGTGAATCTTTCTTTGATGCCCGAAAGGTAAAAAACGTTCGTACGACACCTCTAGCCGCCACTCCGGGAAGAACTTTGTAGTCCTCTACGTACGTCCGCACTGTTCGGAGGTCAAACAAAGAGTTTTCCTCCTCTACCATAACATAAAAATTGTTTTAAATATTTTTACCAACTTTTAGAACTTAAAGTATCTGATAAGTGAACCTTATCTTAAACCAACGGACCTATAATTCTACCCTGTTATACTCAAACTACCTGCGGGCCCAAATGCGATCAAAAAGATAAAGGGTCGTTTTCAAATACAACCTGCATATATACCGAAACTTCCCGATTCCTTTTCTATATAGGTTAGCGATACATGAAATTCGTTTTAAGCCGGCTTAACCAAATTAGGGGGATCATTATTGTGTTTAGACCTGTTTAGTCCAATCGTTTTAAATATGTTGGGTTTTTAATTTTCAACAGCGTACTATGGGATAGCAGTGGCCGCTATTCAGGTGTAGTAAGTGAAGTGCCACTTCACCAAAAATAAATAATAAAACATAAAAAAAAACATATTACTATTATTCAATTAATTTTTCTAATTTCTATTCCTTATTTGTAGAATTCGCCATGAAAAATCTAGCAGATAAATTAACCGCTGGCGCGAGTCGCTTTCCTCCGCTTTCAGCAACGCGACATCACAATCCGCGATCAGCAAGTGTATTGCAAATATAAAACCGACCGAAGTATACACCTCATGCGGGATTTTGTTTACGCTTTGACGCACCGTTGCCATGACAACGGCGGCCAGAATCGCGTCCAGTCTGTCAAACAACAGACCAGTCTGTCAAACAACAGACCAGTCTGTCAAACAACGGATCAGTCTATCAAACAACGGACCAGTCTGTCAAACAACGGACCAGTCTGTCAAACAACAGACCAGTCTGTCAAATAACAGACCAATCTGTCAAACAACAGACCAGTCTGTCAAATAACAGACCAATCTGTCAAACAACAGACCAGTCTGTCAAACAACAGACCAGTCTGTCAAACAACAGACCAGTCTATCAAACAACAGACCAGTCTGTCAAACAACGCATCAGTCTATCAAACAACAGACCAGTCTGTCAAACAACAGACCAATCTGTCAAACAACAGACCAGTCTGTCAAATAACAGACCAATCTGTCAAACAACAGACCAGTCTGTCAAATAACAGACCAATCTGTCAAACAACAGACCAGTCTGTCAAACAACAGACCAGTCTGTCAAACAACGGATCAGTCTATCAAACAACAGACCAGTCTGTCAAACAACGTCTTCCGCCAAGAGACCTCGAGTGACTTTCGACAGTATAACAATTTACCTTTTTGTTTGAATTTAATTTTTTTTGTGTAGCATCCAATTTAACCATGAAAAATCCTAACCAATAGGCTAGGTTAGAATACATCCTCAGCTGTATAGAAAATCGTTCGCGGTAAATAAAAATTCCGAACTAATAAATAACTAGACATGCGCTTTAAAACAATTCTAAACCAGTTCGGTTCTGGTTCAGAATCAGTTCATTACTAGACCCGCGAACAAAGCTAATATTTTCCGCTACAACGGACGTGTCAGCGGATTTTGTGCGCGTATTTTTAATACGCGGGTGGAAAACCGCTCTCATGGACAACCGGCCTAACAACCGGCTTAATCGTGTAACTACACATAAAAAAACATCAGGCGAATTGATAGCCACCTTCTTTTTGAAGTTTAGGTTAAAAACATCAAAGTAACCGTACTACAACATTATATGAATATAGACATGATCTTTTGAAATGACTCTCAGGTAATTAATAATAACCGCCCGAAAATAGCCTCTTTTGTTGTTGATTACTTAAGTTCAAAGGTTTTAACCGACCCACACTTATCTTGATAATGTTTTCCAGGTGCTTATCATTTAATGACCCCATATACTCGGCATTAAAGCTTGCAAAACAGATCTGGATAATGGTTTGTTACATGTAAATGCTAAATGCTTGCCATAAGAGTTTTTATTTTTGTAAACGCGATTTTTGAAAATGAAATTGGTTAACAGACGAGAAATTAAAAACAGGGTGCGTTTTTAAAACTTACAATGGCTATTCGCTTTTAAAATTAAGCTTGCAACCAGAGACAACAATGAGACGAGTAACTGGTCCTAACAATTTGTCCATTGTTTTTATCTCTTTCTGGTTTAACGCAAGTTTCAATAAATATGTCTTTGTCTTTCATTATGGCAGGCTATCGTAAATGGAGCAATCATCGCTTTGCCCTGGTTGCCAAGTTGTTTACAATTTCTGCATGTAAACTTTAATGTCCTTTTTTGGCTCACATCTAATTAAGAGAAAAAGAAATATAATAATGTGTTTCGTGGCTTTTTACCATTAATTGGACTTTGAATATTGACTTTTATTAGTGATCACAGTGTATATATTAAATTTGTGCTTTTCAACAGATAATTTAAGGTAATATTGACATGGTTATCTGTAAGAAAAATCTTTATAAAAACCAAATAAATGACATTTTTAATTAGGTGTGTGTAATTATTGAACTAAACCCCAATATTTTATATTAATAGGAAACAAAAACAAGTACCTAACATTAAGGGCAAAAATAGTACAGCTATATAATTTGAATTTGGCGGGCAAACGATAAAGTCGACTCACGCGCCATCTGCGTTTACCTTCCTTAAAGACAGACAAGGAGGGCCCAGCAGCTATCTCCCCCTTTTGGATAATTTATTTACATTTAGTTGCTCGTCTCATTCTTGTCTCTGTTGCAACGTTGTTAAAAAGCCCTCATCGACATAATTTTGAACTAAGTATAAGAGTCCATGACAATTGATGGTCAAGTTTTTCTTGCTGTTGTGGCAGTTAATTACGTGGTTTTTAAAGAATTTTTATATTTTATTGAATAAATGCAATAAAAAATACAAGAAGAATTAGTCTACAATTTGTGCTAAGTGTTTTGATGGTTGTCATCATGGATTCCGTAAAAATTCTCGCCATAAAGCCAAAGGTGCAAAGTCGGATTTGTTGTCTGCAGTTTAAGTGTAAATATTCAAGAACTTACGTTTTATCACTTTATATAAAGTTACGCGGAACGTTAGCTGGTAAATACTCTTTGTTTTTTTAGGTTTTCAGACAAAACTGTCTAATATTTTGTCTGAAATTTAATGCCTTGTTTTCAAAAGTGCTTTTGCTTTTAGCCAAAAATCAAACGCAAAATCGTATATTTTTTAAGTATGGCAGTGGCGGCTCGCGGGTCTAAAAACAGATGTAGTGCAGGAAGGAAAAAAAGCGCATTCACCATTTTAGCAAAATTGAAAATACTCAACTATTAAAAGTCTAAGTAAAAAGTCTTGATATCTAAACTTACCCAAATTTTCTACACCAAACACTTCTATCTTTTAATGCAGCAAATTTATGAATTATATATTCATAAAATGGTTAAGTTTTTATCAGTTCCTGTAGAAGCTCCTTTTGAATTGAAATATTGGCCAAAGATAAAAGTCTATCTTTGGATACAGTGTTTCTTAAGAAAGTTTTTTAACGCTTAGGACAAGAAGAAATCCGTTCCACTAACACGCTTGTCGACGATATCGTTAAAATTAGCGAAAAAAGTTTTTTCCTACGACCACATGTGAAAATAGTAAATAGCACACTGTTTTCATGCATAGAAAATGCCTTATATCACACTAGTGTTGCAAAGTACTTTACAGCACTAGTGTTGCAAAGTATAATATAAAGCTGTCATCGCTGTCATTGTTATTTAAAATAAATTTGGAGTTACCAGGCTGTTAACTGGATTTACATTGAAAAAGCCATGCAATATTTTTTAAATGAGGACCTTTTTTAATTCTAAAATGATAAAAAGCTACTAGGTAGGTGATTTTTGATATAAACATATTTTTAAACAGTATAATATATCGCAGTAAGGAAAAGTATATATATCACCCTAGTGATGCAAAGTTTTCAATTGTTTTCTTATTTTTTTCTGTGAAGACAAACAACTTTTATTTGTTTTGGTAAATAACTTGTGGTCGTAGGAAAAATAGTGTACATTACTTGTGTGAAAATCACTTTCTTACACTCGTGGGTTTGTCGCACTCGGCTAACGCCTCGTGTAACAATATTCCCACTCGTGTGAAATTAGTCATTTTCCACACTTGTAATGTAATATACTAATACGCCTCGGTAAAAATGTCTTTATTTGCGCCAACTTGTTTCACTAACTGCTCCAATAAAATATTTCTATAACTTTCATCAGCAAATATTAGGTCAAGTTTATTTCTGATTATTATTGATATCTGCAATAAATTTTGAAAAGAATCAGTAGGAAAAGTTTGGTTATACTGGCCAAACTTTGCAGTATCAGCAATCCAAAGAAATTGTAGTTTGTAACAATCTTCAAATCTTACTTAAATTTCCATCAAAATATGATCTAATATTTCATAGAGAAGTGCTCTGTACTGTCCTTTAATTTCTTCCTGTGAAAAATCACTGTCGCTAATAATACTCAAACGGAAACAATCGAAATAATACGTGAAAACTAACGAAACGACCAAAACCTATATTATCTTTTTAAGGCTAGCGATTTACCAAGCAATACACCTGATACTCCCACCGGCGATTCTGGCCATCGGCAAGTATAGCGTTGTCATGGCAACGGAGCGTCAAAGCGTAAACAAAACCCCGCATGAGGTGTATACTTCGGTCCGTTTTATATTTGCAATACACTACTTGTCGCGTTGCCGAAAGAGGAGAAAAGCGACTCGCGCCAGCGGTTAATTTATATGCTAGATTTTCATGGAGAATTTTACAAATAAGGAATAGAAATGAGAAAAATGAATTGAATAATACTAATATGTTTTTTTATATTTTATTATTTATTTTTGGTGAAGTGGCACTTCACTTTCTACAGGTGAATAGCCGCCACTGGGACGTTAGCATGAAAGTCAGAGAGCAATTAGATATAATTTAAAATTCTTTAAATGTGGTAAATTGTTTGTCGCAAAATTAAATTATTCACAATAAAAAATAAAAATAAGAGAGAATGTATAAAAATATAACCAAGAAAAAAATAAAAGAAAAAAGTTAGGTATCTGAAATTCGAACTCGGTAGCTGTGGCTTGTATGTCAACACTCAAAATCCTTTAGGTATGGACCCACTTAAATTATTTCTCCAAAAATAAGCAGTATTTATAAACTATTTACGTTGTAACTTTTTTTTCTGAAAATTTTTAAGTTTTTTTCCACTCTCGATACAGGCATACTTACTTTAATTGGCAATACTTAAGTTTTAGTTCTATGAAACGATCGGTTTTTTTTTCTGACCGCTAAAGTACTACTGGCTTTTCTTTTTACAAAAAGTTGTAGGTATATTTTATTTTAACTTACGAAGAGATTCAACAAAATCTTCATAGATGTCAAACGTGTCTCCCAGTTCATTTTTGTTTTTTGATCAATAATACAAATAAAGCTAAACAATGAAATAAGAAATTATTATATTCAGGTTAGGTTAACTTTAACTATTATTTGACGGTTTTTATTAGTTTTTATATGCAATACCGGCGGACGGCCTCATCTACCGATAAAAAAAGTAAAAACCGCCAGGATAAATTAATTTAGATTTCATATACGTAAATTAATTTAGTTTTCATATATAGTAAGAACATTTTAAAAGCGCAAATTCGGTACCCTTTGAAAATAATACAAAAAACATAAAAAAGGCCGCCTGTAATCGGACTATTTTATACAATGGCGCCGCGATCCTTTACAGCGACGGGCCGATACACTATGGGATAGAAATCCATTATTTTGGCCAAAAAGCAACTTTGAAATTTTAATGGCTCATGCTTGTGTATTTCAAAGTAGATACTCCAAACTACACGTGCGCTAAATTATAAAAGGATATGACGACTTCTATTGGGGTAATAAGAAACTTGAAAATGTATTTTAAGTAAACATAAATAAACAACATTTAATCTACTTAGTTTATTATTCGTCTTGTTTACTAAAAAAAGTAAAAGAGTTTAAATAATAAGAGCTATTGTTGTGTTTCCGATGCAGTCTCGCGAAGTCTCGCTACTTTTGTTAAAGATTTTTTTACCTTTTTCTTTATCAGTTTTTGTACTTACAATTGCCTTGCTACTTTTTGCTATTTCTGAGTGTAACGACAAATACAAGATATTTTTATAATTTACAAGGTTTTTCATTTTAAAATTTAATATGTTTTGTCCTACACTGTATATCCTAAAATATAAAAGCATTCTGATGAAAGATATGGATTCTACAGAATCTACCCAACAAAACAGTGTTGTTTTTATTTATTTTATACGTTAAAAAATAAAAAAGTTGGGGAGATGTACCTATCTCTAAAAAAGAAAAATTTAAAATTATTTTTCAGATTTGGATGGTCATATTTCCGAAACTAATTGAGACATCAAATCTAGTATTTTTTAAAGCATTTTAAAATATTTTTTTGGTCGTGATATGATATTCAGGGTATTCCATTTAAAAAAATCATACCTATTGTCGCACCCTGTGTATCATATGAGATAATAATCATCGGATTACTGATTAAAATACTACCGAATTAACCAAACAAGCTGACATTTTAGTTTATTTTGTACAATAAAAAATTATAATGTTAAGGGGAGTGTAAATTTATAATAACATATAATAAGTTTTAGGTTTCCAAAAAGAATTTGTAATAATTTATAATATTTTTCCAGTAAAAAGCACCTCATTTTAAGTTAGATTGGTAAGTTTCAGAATTTTGACTAAAAAAATAATTTCTATCCCATAGTGCGATGACCAGCTGCATCAACCGGCATATTATAAAAGAAATATAGCAAAGGCGGCCGCGAAGACAAGCAAGCCGATTTATTTGCTTTAAACTTTTTTGTGATTTTTTTCTTATCAAAGAGCACCGAATTTACATTTTTAAACTGTTCCTTCTATACGTAAATAGATAAAACCACCGAACGGCCGTTTTCTTTCTATTGAACAAAACCGCTGGCGGTCGTTTAGCCAGTGCTTTAAAGAAATATAAAATTTGCAATAGGTACATTTTTTGTTTTAAACATTAGTTCTGGTTAGTTCTCAGGCCACACGAGGCGCCACTGAATTTAATAAATTATATGAAATTGGGGCTTAATAATTTTAATTAACTGTAAACCAAATCCGTAAAATTGTGCAAAGTAGCATTTGTCTTTGAGACAACAGACAACATTTTATAAATATTTCTCCAAAGAAAAGGTACTTGTGGCCCTATCTTTTGCCGTAATGTATGACTAATTTGGGTATTCTTCTATGTTAGAAAACATTTTATTTCGTTTGCGCTTTTACCTAAAGGTTACGCCACTTATAAAATTCAGTTTTTTTTTGCTGATCCTTAAATCCAAAAATCCTTTCCTCGAGCATATGCCTACTAGATGCAGCCGTGGCGCACGGGTCAAGGTAGGGAAGACGGGAATTATGGCGTAATGTCAATTTGATGTCAATGTCATCGTCAGTTCACATCCCACTACTTGTCAATTACCGAGAAATAATAAAAACACGAAAGTTGTGTAAATAAAAATTTAATTTTCAAACACTCCCTTTCACAATTAATTGCTAAAGAAAATTGGAAAACAGAGCCAATTATAGAAGATTAGGGGTATGTTTAAATACCTAAGGGATTTAAATTATACAGAAAAAGATTGGAGGACTCTGCTAAAATGAATTTTAATGTATCAGAATTTTCCTTGGGGAGACAAAGGTGTAGGCAATGGGTATCTCTAATTACCCAACAGGTAAGCATATGTGCGATGTTATTTGCTATGTTCTATATTATGTGGAGAACACATTTACTTACTTATTTTTAGTTGATAATGTCTTACCGAACAACTTTAGGTAATTTTCTAGAAACCTGCGGCAACTCCGATTTTAACGATATTTGGTATACGAGGGGTTTTGGGGCGCTGATCACGAATCTAAAAGATTTTTTTTGGCGGAAACGTTTCGTTCCCGAGATATCCATCATCAAAGTTCAAATTTGAACTAAGCTTATTTTCACTATATTTCCCCTTCTTTTTGAACACAATTCTTGATTTAAAGCTAAAGTGTCACACAATATTTGATTTTCACCTTCTAAAACCCCGTTTTTCTACGTTTTTTACATTATTTTTGCATTAAATTACGTGGCTTTTCTTTGATAATGCGGCAACCATACATACACATAGGGCTTCATGGCACACTGGGATTGAAATGATTTAAAATATAGCTATGCAGTTTAATGCAAAATAATGTAAAATACGTTAAAAAACGGTATTTTAAAAGGTGAAAATCAAATATTGAGTGCCACTTTCGCTTTAAATCAAGAATTATGTGCAAAAAGAAGGGAAATATTGTAAAATTGGATTAGTTTAAATGTCAAGTCTAATAAAGAATATCTCAAGAACGAAACGTTTCCGCCAAAAATTCTATTAGTAAGATTCGTGATCAGCGCCCCAAAAACCCCCGTATACCAAATTTCGTCAAAATCGGAGTTGCCGCAGGTTTCTAGTAAATTACCAAAAATTATAAATTTAACGGTAATTTTTTGCTTATCGGGTTCATTGATTATATAGAGACTTTTTTGAACAATGATTGTAAATTTGAAGTTTTTTTGCAAAAGCCCCCTAAATTTGAGAAAGTTACATCCTACTTTATTCTAACCTTAAAACCACAGTAGTTTAAGATTAATAATGTTAATCAAAAAAGTCTTCTGTACGTCTAAAATTTTGTTTTTACTTTAAAAGAAAGCACTAAATTGAATATCCCATGCCAAAATATGTTTAGCTTCTTTACATGTGTCTGTAATTCTGTTGCGGTAGCTATTAGGTATAGTCTTTGCTGATACATACTGATAAAAGCGGCACACAATTAAATAAAGCCAGCTTTGTAAATTTTATGAATATTTAGAGATATTAAGATTGTTTTGATTTTTTTACAACTTTAGCAAATAAGACACAAATAAGATTAAGTACCCCAACTAACTTTATCTTGCAATCATCTAATTTGGGTGTACTAAAATGACACTTTATAACATGAGAAATAGGGATTTCTTTTTAAAAAAATCCCTATTTTGATTTACAATCAGCCAGGGTTGGCAAAAAACCGGCTCTTTGTGTAGTGGTGGCTGGACTTTTTGGCTTTTTTGGTGATTTTTGGGGTTTTTAAAGGATTTTTGTGTTTTTATGAATTTTTGACCGTCCTCACCTCAAATTTTAATATCAAATCGGCAAACTAACAAATTGGCGACAGACAAAAAATGTCTTTTGGAATGATCTACTAATTTTATACAAAATTACCTGCTGTTACGAATAAAAGACACTGAACTGTATTCTAAAATCATTGTTTGAAACTTCTGTATTAAACAGTATTCCAGTATATAGTAAGTGGTGGCAAACTGTCAAATCTAAATTTAATTATTTAATAAAAAAGATAATAATTTATTTCAGTATTCTAGAATAAGTACTGTTTTATTTTTATGTTTTAAATAAATTATGTATTTCCGTTAAAAATAGTTTGTTTACTGGACTTTTGTATGGATTTTTGTGTGGTGGCTTTTTGTCTAAAATTATAGTAGTTTTTCCCACTAAAAGCCAGTGGCTTTTTTAGGTGGCTTTTTTATTTTGCCAACCCTGCAATTAGCTTTTCAAGAAAAATGTGTTTTTTAGGGTAACAGTTTTATTTATAGTTTTATTGAGGGTTTTATGCTATTTTAGTTTGTTTTTATTTCTAAAAATGATTAATACATAATTTTGAATAGTATTCTAAATGTAACAGCAATAGCGGTGATTAAATAAAATATTTTGTTTTTATTTACCTATGTTACAAGTAAACGAGCTTTTAAAACCGAAATTAAAAAAACTGGAAGAAAAACGAAATTTTAAGCTTGTCCCTTAAAATGAAACACAAATAGGCCTTTAGACATATACACCTAAGGTAGCAAATTTTCGGTGTAGATAGGTTAAATTTTAATGCCAAAATTTACATTTTTATGGAAATGCCCGCGAAATTATTAAAAACGCACATTTGAGAATAACCTTAACTGGCATAAACACATTGTATCTATAGCCACCGCGGCTTCAAAAAGCTTGATTTCTTTTCCGAGTCAAAAGTATTTTTCTCCTTCCAATTTATACACTTTTTATGTGTCCCAAATTCGACCTCCCTTGGAATATTGTTCTCATATCTGGGGAATGGCATCCCCTACAACCCTCAGAATTCTTGATACCATTCAAAGAAGGGCTGTTCGTCTTATTAATGATCCTTTACTTACCCAAAGACTTCCTTCTCTTGCCCATCGTCGAGCTGTGGGAGATCTATCGCTCTTCTATAGATACTTTTACGGCTTCTGATCCGACGAATTATCCAGTATAGTCCCTCCTCTTGCAGCTCCTAACAGAGAAACTTGTGGTGCCGCGAGTATGCATCCCTATACGGTTCAATTGGACAGGCCCCGAACTTCCCACTTTGTTCGTTCTCTTATCCCTAGAGTTTCTAGACTGTGGAACCTACTGCCCGCGGAGGTCTTTTCCCTTCCCCCAAATATTTAAGTCCTGTGTCAAAAAACTCCTTCTTACCTCGCTTAAGACACCCACGGTACGTTAGTATTTAGGCTTTAAGCCTTCGTGGATTGTCCAAAGATAAAAAAAATAGCCATAGCCCATGTTAATTTTTTTTAAAGGGGAAAAAATAAAATTTTAAGAATATAGAAAAATATACGGGATGTTCCATTTAAAATAACAAAATTGTTCTATATCAGAAAATCATCCTTTTTCCAATGGAATGTTACAAGGAGAAGTCAAGAATAAAATTTTAAAAAACTCTTAAAAAATCAAGGCTTTTGCAAAAACTGCATCCTGATAACTTTGTTCTAAAGTTATTCATGATCAAAATGGGTCTATTTTAAAAAATGTAAAGAAAATCGTATATAAAATAATTTCCACAAAAGCCACTGGCTTTTGTGGAAAAAAACCACTATAATTTTAAACAAAAAGCCACCACACAAAAATCCATACAAAAGTCCAGTAAACAAACTATTTTTAACGGAAATACATAATTTATTAAAAACATAAAAATAAAACAGTACTTATTCTAGAATACTGAAATAACATAGATAATGATAATACCCAATAATTTTACAAGTTTGGAAACTCTCTCTGGATGAAGCTTGTTTTTTAAGTCATTCCAGACAAAGCTAAAAGTATTAATATTGTCTACAAAAAGCAAAGGTTGCAGGACAACTATGGAGATGAAAAAAATCTTCATCATTTTAATTAAATTATTATCTTTTTTTATTAAATAGTTAAATTTAGATTTGACAGTTTGCCACCACTTACAATATGCTGGAATACTGTTTAATACAGAAGTTTCAAACAATTATTTCAGAATATAGTTCAGTGTCTTTTATTCGTAACAGCAGGTAATTTTGTATAAAATCAGTAGATCATTCCAAAAGATATTTTTTTGTCTTCCGCCAATTTGCTAATTTGCTGATTTGATATTAAAATTTGAGATGGGGACGGTCAAAAATTCATAAAGACACAAAAATCCTTCAAAAACACAAAAAACCACCAAAAAATACAAAAAGTTAATACAAAAAGCCAAAATCCAGCCACCACTACACAAATAGCCGGTTTTTGCCAACCCTGAGTCCGTTTAAACTTTTATGCGATATGTCGGTATGATCTACTAATAAAATAAACCTTTAAAGACAAGAATATCCCTTGCAATAGAGACATTTTGCACCTCTTAAAATAACAAACGTTTTTTGGCCTTCTTATGGTTATCCTTATTAACCATAACGATTACCGCAGCAGTTTTAGACACAGATTTTGCAGCCTCTTTTAAGAAATATATCTTGCGTCTGCGCTTTCGACACATAACTTTATTTTTGCCTGTGGTTCACCGATTTTAAAGTTAACGAAAAATCAGTATTTACTTTTATTCTTCATAAGATATAAATTCATATTTAAATATATGCAAACACTTCTGTTGATTTCGTTTTTTAAAGTAGATGCAAACAATACAGTATAAGCAAACGAAGTGACTAGGGACACGTTGATGTGCCGCGATTATTTTTTACCGGGCACGTGTATGACGTCACTACTGTCTACTATCCTTATTTTTACTAGGTATATTCTCCTTCTTTTTGCACTAAATTCCTGATATAACACTAAATTGTGTAATTGTAATATTTCATTTTACATTAAAAAACCTTTTGAAAACCTGTTTTTACTGATTATAAGCCTTTCTTTATTAATATAATAAAAGGTTTACTTTAAATCAAGTCGCCATGTTTGAAACCACTATACACATAGGTGTATACATAGTTGCAGCGTTTTGGGCGTTAAAAAAATAGAATTTAATAAAAAACATGTAAAATAACTAAAAAAGGTTTTTTAAGGATGTTCATAAAATATTGTATGCCAATTTAGTGTTATATCAAGAAATTTGTGCAAAAAGAAGGCGGAATATAGCCAAATTAAGGATAGTTTGATTTTCAACCTTGATGATGAATAATGGCACGCTCAGTAGTGACGTCATACACGTGCCCGGTAAAAAATAATCACGGCACATCAACGTGCCCCTAGTCACTTCGATAAGCAAAACGCAAAAAGTAAGGTTAGGTTTGGTAGTAGAATAAAAAGCAAGTGTGCCAGATTGTAACATCTAAATTAATTACTGATTTAGAATATCCGTAAAAATGCAAGTCCGTTTTAATTTCTTAACACTATTTGATTTTTATTACTGCTATAGATTTTTCGCTAACTAGAGCCTAGGTATAAATGATATTTTAATTAATACGGCATTAAAATTTTAACCTTTTAAATAATTGATATTAAAATTTCTACAATCCGGCAACCACGCAGTTTAACAATAACGATAACGATAAGCTCTTCGGTATTCATCCGTAATTAAAGGAGTCCGGTATGGTTAATAACGATAACGGATCATGTTTGCGTTACTGCGCAATCTCAGATTAACGTTAACCACAACGAAATTGCAAAATTAGGGGTGCAAAATATCTCTATTATAGTATATTACATTACAAGTGTGGAAAATGACTAATTTCACACGAGTGGGAATATTGTAGCACGAGGCGATAGCCGAGTGCGACAAACCCACGAGTGTAAGAAAGTCATTTTCACACGAGTACTGTACACTATTTTTCCTACGACCACAAATTATTCACCAAAAAAAAATAAATTAAAGTTTGTCTGTTCAGAAAAAATAAAAAACAATTGAGAACTTTGCAACACTAGGGTGATATTTACTTTGCAACACTAGTGTGATATATACTTTTCCCTCACTGCTATATTATACTGTTTTGACAATATTTTTACATCGAAAATCACCTACCTAGAAGCATTATATAACTTTTATCATTTTGGAATTTAAATAGGCCCTCACTTAATAAAAATTGTATGGTTTTGTTAGGTAATAACGCTAATAGTTTAATTCGGTTTTCTGCTATTATATAAGGGTTTTTAAAAATTATCGATTCTTACATATTTTAGACACTCTTCTAAATAAAACGTAAGTGGTGCATATCCAAAATATTCCGTTTTTTAAAAATATCAGTAAATAAACTTACGGGACCGGGGAGTGAAAACGGGTGCTGGGTGGGGTAAAATTGGTAAAACGAGTTAATGAAACTGAACATCACATGTAAAATTAAGTAAAAATAACAGTTTTTCCTCATATTTTTAAGAAAAAATATAAAAAATATGAAAATTGTAAATGCATAACCTAAAGTCCTTAAAGTAAGGAAAAACGACTACCAAACGTCAGTTACCATGCAAAATATGGAAAGCATTTGGCAACGTCGGAAGGGTCTGATTCTATTTATGAATGGATAAAAGAAAGTGGATTCATAAAGTGTGTATTAGCCTTAGGTTTAATTAGGGATTAAAAAAATATATATTTAACTAGTTGTTTGAGTACACGAAGAAAGAGAGGAAGGAATTTGATCTATAGGCTTTTTTCTCTGGCGCTTTAGGTCGAACGGTCAAGCGGCAAGGCTGCCTCTATAAAGTACGTGCTCAAAGGTAGAAAGGAAAATTTTAAATTTGATACTTATCTGACAACACTGTGCCAGTCAGTGAAAGTTGTTTTTGTGGTTATGTCTATTTTTGTTTATGTTTTTATTTTTTCGTAAATTTTAATAAATATAAAATAAGATGATTTTCGCTAATTTGGGTTCTACCGTTTAAGGTAAATAAAAAGTTTTTTTACTGTCACTACAATAAATATGTCACTTGCAAAACCAATAGCAGTTTTTAGAATGACATCATAATATGTATCACACCAGTGTTGTAAAGTACTTTGCAACACTAGTGCTGTAAAGTACTTTGCAACACTAGTGTGATATAACGCATTTTCTATGCATGAAATCAGTGTGCTATTTGCTATTTTCACAAGTGGTCGTAGGAAAAAATGATTAACCATAATTTATGGAAGTCAAAGGAACAGTGTCGTATTATTACTTTCACAATATCTGCTCCCGACTATATCGTTTTATTAGTCTTTTTTAAGGGGTTATTTTTATTAAAAGACTATGCCGACGGAGCTTATTTCACTAAAAACTCTATACTTTGTTTTTAAATATAAATGAACCTAGTAAACAAAAAAATTACCAGCTAAACAACCACTTTTAGTTACGTCTACGGCATGTCTATCAAATATATGCGTTTAATCTGCAATCAGAAAAACGAGCAAACTTCTATTTTACTCTCCACAACACACCCATGTCGTCTCCTTTCTATACAAGTGAGAAAATCCAGAGCAAAAATCCAAAATGGAATGAGCTAATATTTAAAGACACAAATACCAATGTTTCATCAGTAGTAATCAGAATTTGGAAAAGTTGTAAAAACGGAGACGAAATCCTTCTGACCTGGGGAGTAAATTTTTTAGGTTTGGTTTACTTAAGTAACAAAATTGCAGATTTGCAGCCCCGATACTTCAAATCGAACACTGTGATATTTTTATGCAAGGAGGTTACTTCACTAGTCAAGAATACCTACGAACTGAATTGCATAAATCGCTACCTTTCAAAAACCTCTAATTCAGCAGAAAACGCTGGTAGAAATCTAGATTTCTATAGAAAGCTAGTTCCTAAGAGTGCAATACAGAATAGTTATACCATAGAAAAGTTGAGGAGATTGCAGGACTTGCAGCGACAAATAAAGAAGAAGAAATCTGATGTGCAAGACATTAAAGAAAAATTACTCTTGTTACCCAGAACGAACAGAGGTCTGATTTAAATGATGCGGTGGGGTCTAGTTATAAGAACAATATTCGTTTTGCTCCCCAATTGCTAACGATGAACTCACTCAACAAAATGTTGCATGAGAAACCGACAAAAGTTGAAAGGGAAAAGATGTTAGAAATTAGTAAAAGCATTGAGGTTGCAAGATTTAGAGTAAGACTTTTAAATCAGGAGAGAGATAAAAAGAGTGCTAGTTTAAGGAAACTGAAACAGAAGGAGAATAAGTTATGTGAGCAAAATGAGGAAAAAAGTAAGTTTTTAGTAACATAAACAGTTTAAAAAAAAATTATACCGACTTTAAAACAATAATAAACTTACTAATAAATAATAATTAAAAAAAACTTAAAAAAGAAGTCGGGTAGTACCATATTATCGTATTAAAGTATAAAAGGTTTTTGTTTATTTAGTTATTAACATTGAGTAGTTTAGCACATACGTATGTATACAGGGTGATTCAAAAATCGATCACGAAACTTAAAGGGGTGATTCTACTTGACAAAATAAGGGTAGAGCTTCATATAATTTTATTTCAAAATGTCATTCGTTTTCGAGTTACAAGTCGTCAAAGTTCAATTTTTATTTTGATTTTTTTGCCATATTGCATTTATTTTTTAACCAATCCAGTTGATATTTGGCACACAAATCGAGCTTTGTAGAGTCTAAAATTTTAAGACATAAGTCCTTTTTTTAAATACCGCCAGAGGGCACTTTACCTAAAACTTAAAATTTATTTATATCGTAACTTTTTAATTTTGACAGATATCGCAAAGCTGGGATCGCCATTTTACAGACAATTAAAAACTTAAAAAATAACGTACTCTTTATTAAAGTCGATAAACCTCACCGTTTAGGCACCAGTAGACATCAAAGTTTTCGTCAATTTCAATCAAATTACCTACATACATACAGGGTGTCCAATAACTCAACCGACAAACTTTACGGGGCGATTCTACAACAGAAAATAAGAAAAAACTTCATATAAATATATGTCCTACACGTCTTAGTTTTTGAACTACGGGGTTTAAAAATTAAAAAAGTTTTAAAGTTTTTTTTTGAATATTATGGTTTAAGGCTTTTAATATTTAATAGGAAAACAGGTGTTTAAAACCAAAAAAAAAACTTCAAGGGTGTGAATTAAATATTGTATATATTGCCACTATAGTTTAAAGCGGCCCACAAACGATCAATATTGCGCAAAATTTCATATGGTACAATATTATTGACCGTTTGCGGTTTATATTGAAAGCTTGTACAATATATTGTGTCAATCAAAAACAGTTTCATTTTTATTGTGCAATAGTAATTTATTGTGCCGTGTGTGGGTAATATTGCACAATTATTTCAGTTTTTAAATACGAAACAGTATTTTTTTACAAAAACAATTACAAAAATATGGGATCAAAAGCAATAGAGAAAGAAAAAAGGTTTTTCTTATTTCCAAACATGTTTCCAGCAGCTTCTTTTTTCTTATCCATGTTTTAACCAGTAGTTACAAAACAAAACTAGTAATTGTGCATTATATTAAATATAGTCATTGCGCGAATATATTGCACTGTTTGGGGACGACTAGCAATATTACTGTACAATATTTTGCCCAATAATATTGATCGTCTGTGGGCCCCTTTAAATCAAGAAAGACCTATTTCAGTTAGGTCCAGTAAGTAAAATGATTATATTCTAGACAGAGACAACAATGAGACGAGCAACTAAATGTAAATAAATTATCCGAGAGAGAGATAGCTGCTGGGCCTTCCTTGTCTGTCTTCAAGGAAGGCAAACGCAGATGGCGCGTAAGTCGACTTTATCGTTTGCCCGCCAAATTCAAATTATTTAGCTGTGCTATTTTTGCCCTTAATGTTAGGTACTTGTTTTTATTTCCTATTAATATAAAATATTGGGATTTAGTTCAATAATTACACACACCTTATTAAAAATACACAGATTACAGATAACCATGTCAATATTACCTTAAATTATCTGTTGAAAAGCACAAATTTAATATATACACTGTGATCACTAATAAAAGTCAATATTCAAAGTCCAATTAAAGGTAAAAAACCACGAAACACACAATAAATCACAGAAAATGTAAACAAACTGTCCAAACAAATCGGCCATTGAAAAATATCAAACACAAATATCGAATAACATTTCGGCGTGACTGCCTGCGGTAACGTTGTCAAGTTAAAAATATTCGATTCATGATATATTTTCTTTCTCTTAATTAGATGTGAGCCAAAAAGGACATTAAAGTTTACATGCAGAAATTGTAAACAACTTGGCAACCAGGGCAAAGCGATGATTGCTCCATCTACGATAGCCTGCCATGATGAAAGACAAAGACATATTTATTGGAACTTGCGTTAAACCAGAAAGAGATAAATACAATGGACAAATTGTTAGGACCAGTTACTCGTCTCATTCTTGTCTCTGTTCTAGATGTGTTTACTTATGTGTTCATTCACTTTGCATATTATCATGTTTTTTTGTAGATTCAAATCTTATGTCTCTCTACCATATACTCAGTAGAGAATCACAGAGATTTGAGGAGGTCAAACACAGTGTTTCGAGACGAAAAGAATTTCTGCTTCATATTAATAAGCAATTGTATCATAGGAAGAGGCAGTTATTAAAAGAATTACTTTTTATTTATCCAATAGAAAAAATTCCGAATGAAAATAAATATACTATGTTAGGGATATATCTGCCTGATTCTGAACTCTTAACAGGTAAGTTAAAAATGTTTTATAGCTGCAGCAAAAAAAAAATAGGCTTGTTCATTGAGAAATCACAAACCTCAACTCCTAGACAAAATAAAAACCGTACAGACAAAATTTTGATTAAACTCAATTTTAAACATCTTTTTGGTTTTTGACAGATTTAAATTATCTTTTGGTCCAATTGTAGCTTCTTTCATCAAGATTATTATGTAATATGGGAATTTAAAAAGTCTTATAGAATTAGTTGTTATACAGGGTAGAACCAAATGTTGCATTTTGCCCAAATTTTCTAATACCCTGTGGAATAATTTACCATCACAATTTTTTACCAGTGTACTGGATTTTAAAGCTCCATCTTTTCACAACTTCGCCCCCGTACAAGATATAAAAACACACTTGAATTAGAAAATGTTTATTCGGATACACTCTCTTTAGTGTTAGTTCTAGTTATTATTCAAGGTGTCTCAAAAGCAAGATTTTTATTGGCAAGTAGATTATGACAACTAATATAATAACAAGTAATTAATTACCTTCCATTGTAAGAACTACCAATGGGTATGTCAGAAATTGAGTTTATTTTGGACACCTGTTTACTGAATTGCATTAAAAAACAACATTACGTCATTTCGGCACAAAAGATCTACAGCAGATCTTCTTTCCTTCGTATCACACTGTTGGAATAAGTCTCTTGAGTTTCTAGGTGAGTCCCAGATCGTTGCTCTTGATATATCTAAAGCTTTTGACCTGGTCTGGCATGCCACACTTCTTAATAAACTTCCCTCCTATGGTCTTTCAACTAAACTCTGTACTTGGCTCTCTAGTTACCTATCTGATCGACATATATCAGTTATTGTGGACGGCCATTCCTCAAGCTTTCACCAAGTAAATGCAGGAGTCCTTCAGGGCTCAGTTCTGGCACCAACATTGTTCCTTCTTCACATCAACGACCTTCTCTCGTCCACAACTTATTCCATTCATAGTTTCGCCGACGGTAGTACCCTTCACTCCAGTTTTCAGGTTCCTAAACCCATCACTAATCACTAAACCTGACTTGGAAAACAAACGCAGAGCGATTCAGATATCTCTTTCGCAGGATCTTAATTTAATATTGGATTGGGGCGCCAAAAATCTCGTCCATTTTAATGCATCCAAAACACAATCATGTTCCTGGTCGCAAAAGAGTCATCAAATACTCATCCTCTACTTATGAGCGGTCAAGTTTTACAGAGCAAAGACACCTTTAATGTTTTGGGCGTCACATTTGATAGTAACCTTAACTGGCATAAACACATTGTATCTATAGCCACGGCAGCTTCAAAAAAGCTGGGATTTCTCTTTCGAGCCAAAAAGTATTTTTCCGTTTCTAATTTATACACTTCATATGTGTCCCAAATCCGACCTTCCTTGGAATATTGTTCCCATATCTGGGGCACGGCGTCCCCCACAACCCTAAGCATTCTTGATTCTATTTAAAGAAGAGCTATTCGTCTCATTATTGATCCCTCACTTACAGAAAGGCTTCCCTCTCTTGCCCATCGTCGGGCTGTGGAGGATTTATCGCTTTTTATAAGTACTTCCACGGCTTCTGTTCTGAAGAATTGTCCAGTATAGTTCCTCCACTCACGGTTCCCAACAGAGAAACTCGTGGTTCCGCGCGTATGCATCCCTATACGGTCCAACTGGACAGGCCCCGAACTTCTCACTTTGTTCGTTCTTTTTATCCCTAGAGTTTCTAGACTGTGGAACCTACTGCCAGCGAAGGTCTTTCCTTTCCCCCAAATCTTCAAGTATTTAAGTCCCATGTCAACAAACTCCCTCTTACCTCGCCTAACACACCAGGGTATGTTAGTATTTAGGCTTTAAGCCTTCGTGGTTTGTCCAAAGATAAAAAAAAATATGGCAGTTTTTAAATAGCTGACTTACTTCTTAGTAGTTCTTACAATGTAAGGTAATTAATTGCATGTTATTATATGTTTTATCACTTTGACAGTGACAGAGTTATTTAAAATAATTAGAATCAAAATATTATTTTCCTTCTTCACTTTTAGTCGTTAATAAATATATTAACATGCTACTGATATCTCACAAAGTAATAATTGACGTATAGTGTGTTAAATATTTTTATGCAGAATTTATTATAAAATCAAAATTTGTTAAACTCTTATTAAGGAAAAATAACTCATAAATATGGCAAACTCGTTCATTTATAATAAAAAAGTTTTCTTTTAATTTTTTATGCCATAACAAGCATTTCTCTGGCCTTACGCTGTTTTGACAGTTCTAAAGCTTTTATGAGATATTACATAAGAAATTAAAAAAAAAAAAACATTTTTCCTTGAATGTGAAGATATGTTTGCATATTTAAGAGTTATTTTTATGTCCAAACATTGTTCCTTTATAATAATTTTCGATATTTTTAAAAATAAGGAACTTTCCTTTTGGACAAAATTTATATTTTTTAAGATGCCTTTTATACCACTGAAAAATAAATATCTAATTTTTGAATTTTAGATTTTAGACCATGCAGAATTTTTATAAATATTTTTTTTTTTGTAAAATTAATAATAAAAAAGTTTCCCATATTTAGAGAACTTAGGCAGACACGCTGTATTTATGTGTTCCTTACCATAACCTCTTGTTTTAGATTATCAGGATCCAGGTGTATCAGTAGTTTTAGGATATATTTGCCATATATTGATTATGTGCTCGATATTTTTACAAGTTCCTCTGAGGTATCCAATGAAACATTTTGGATCTAGATCTGTGATTTATGATCAGGTATCGGCTTTGATACCTGATAAAGAACGAGAGTAAGTAAAAAAGTTTGTTTTTAAATATTTTCGCTAAAAATCCATTGATTGAGTAAATGCCAAGAAACATTTAAAAACTTTTTATAGTTATATTTTGTTTATTTATAATTTATTCTACAGAGCTTTTTTTAATGTCCAATACTCTTTAGTCTTACCCTGCATTAGTCGCTGGTCGCGGGTCCACAAACAGGTGTAGTGCAGGACGGGAAAAAACGCATTCACCATTTTAGCAAACTTGAAAATACTCAACTATCAAAAGTCTTAATATCTTAACTTACCTAAATTTTATACACCAAATGAATCCTTCTTTTAATGCAGCAAATTTATCAATTATATATTCATAAAATGGTTAAGTTTTTATCAGTTCCTGTAGAAGCTCCTTTTGAATTGAAATATTGGCCAAAGATAAAAATCTATCTTGGGATATAGTGTTTCTTAAGAAAGTTTTTAAACGCTTAAGACAAGAAAAACTCCGTTCCACTGACACGCTTGTCGACGGTTACGTTAAAATTAGCGAAAAAAGTTTATACGCCTCGGTAAAAATGTCTTTATTTGCGCCAACTTGTTTCACTAACTGCTGCAATAAAATATTTGTATAACTTTCATCAGCAAATATTAGGTCAAGTTTATTTTTGAGCCGCTGATTTTTTGAAAATGATTTGGCATATAGATATCTCCAATAAATTTTGAAAAGAATCAGTGGAAAAGTTTGGTTATACTGGCCAAACTTTGCAGTATCAGCAAGACAAAGAAATTGTAGTTTGTAACAATTTTCAAATCTTACTTCCATTTCTATCAAAATATGATCTAATATTTTACAGAGAAGTGCTCTGTACTGTCCTTTAATTTCTTCCTGTAAAAATCACTGTCGCTAATAATACTCAAACGGAAACAATCGAAATAATACGTGAAAACCAACGAAACGACCAAAACCTATACTATCTTTTTAAGGCTAACGATTTACCAAGCAATACACCTGATACTCCCACCCGCGATTCTGGCCACCGGCAAGTATAGCGTTGTCAACGGAGCGTCAAAGCGTAAAGAACTATCTTCTACACAAATGCTATTATAATGTTAAAGAATATTTTTCCATAATTAGTTAGTATTTTTTTGTATTTTTATTTTAGTAGTTTAAATTTTTACCATTTTTATTTTTTATTATTTTATTGACGTTGTCATATCTGTAAGATCTTTGAACATGAAAGAAAATAAATAATTCAATAAATAAATACAGTGAAACCTCTCCTTGCGGACACCTCTAAAGGGCGGACGCTCCCTATATGCGGACAACTTTTCTGGAACCAAGATTTTGCCTATTTTTCTCATGTAAAACTAACTCCCATAACCGGACGCGGACAAATCGTTTGGTTCAAAAAGAAAATTAAGATCTCCTTCATCCGGACGCGAACCTCTAACAACGGGACGCGGACTCTAATAACCGGACGCGGACAATTTGATTTGTTCAATAAGAAAATTAAGATCTCTTTTAACCGAAAGCGAACCTCTAACAAGGGGACTTAGTAGTAAAATACATAATTTTTGTATATTATGTTTTGGCCATTTTTCCGGGGAATTACCGTTTTGATGTATGTACTGACTGGAGGATTTCTCTCATATGCATTTAGTTCTTGTTTTCTTCGATTTGTGCAAAGAATCACACGTTTCGGGTATCGGAGTAGGCGGGTTACATTACTGTAACTTTTACCATTTTTGGCACAATGTTTAAAAATTGCATGTAAAACATTGTGGTAACTTGCCCGACAAAGAAGTGACGCGTTCGCCCAGTCCGACACTCGGAACATTTGACATTGACAAGCTGGGTTTAAGCGCCGCTTCCATATATGGCGATATGAATATTTGTGGTAGACTCGTTAAAGAAACCCTCCTAAAAAGGTGTACTCAGAGACTATAAGGCCAATAAATGTACGCGCACATACATCGGCGTCGGACGGACGGTACGGATCGGAAAAAATAGTTTTAGTGAAATAAAATGAAGCAGTGCACCTATATGCGGGCGGTTAGCACCGGATTAAAAAAATCCCGCGAGAATATAGCAACTTTAAATAAAATCAGGCCATTAACGTTTCATATGTACGATACAGGTCAGAAATTGCGTTATTTGACAAGAATTTAAGCCGATTCCCACCGGAGGGTTTTAACCCAGTGGTTTTATACCTCGGGTGAAAAGGCGCTAACTTTTAATATTTACCTATGGTTTACCCATAATTCGCATGTGCGCGTGTGTGTGTATAATTTCTATTTCTAGTTCTATTTTTTTTTCTTGGTTTTGGTCCCTTCCGGTCCAATCCACCACTGTCCCCCTTCCGGACTATGATTTCCAGGGCTTCGTCGGCGGAAAATCTGAATAATCGAGCTCGTAGCTCCCAGAAATTCCAAAAGAAAACAAACAATTCAACAATCGATGCAATGCATAAATTGTCGGCTGTCAAACCAAGACCTGCTACTGGTGTTACGTATAACCTTCACTTTCACTACTGACAGTTCCCATGGTACGCCCATCTATTTCCCGCCATTTGAGAAATACCTCGTGTTCACCACCAAACAGGATACCATCAGCTTATAGGAATCTTCGCTCACAGCGCTTAGATCCAGAAGAAAGATGCCGTCAATTTAGCGTGAATCTTTCCTTGATCCCCGAAGGTAAAAACGTTCGTACGACACCTCTAGCCGCCACTCCGGGAAGAACTTTGTAGTCCTCTAGGCACGTCCGCACTGTCCGGAGGTCAAACAAAGAGTCATGTGTGTTTAATTTCACGAAAACTATTTTTCCCGATCCGAACCGTCCGTCCGATGCCGACGTATGTACGCGTACCTTAAATCAGAAAAATCCCTAACTTAATTTTAGTGATGATTTGCTGACATTGAAATGTTTACATATTCTTTGTTTTATTTAACATTTTAGCTTGTGTTAATGTTTTTTTTGCTTTTAAATTAGTAAAATGCTTTTTGAAAAAATGTAAAAAATTCATAGGCTATTCTATACTGTTTACAGAACGACCAGTTGTTACCTTCGTTAATAACTACGTATCTTTTAGGTTTCCTTTGTATACGAAAGGAAGAGATAGAGCTCATTTTAGCTATGCAGTATTCCTGTTAAATAAAAATTTAAGTCAGTTGCGATGGTATCTTTACCACTGGTACACATTGGACTTAAAGGAGACTTTAAAGCACCTACTTAACTTTTTACTAGGAAATGATACAACCGATAGTCGATTTCCTCCATCACCTGAGGGCGCTGTAAGAAGGTTAGTTATTAAATCTGTGAACAATTAATATAGAATTTTCTAATATTTGTGTAGCTAAAGTATACAGGGTGGTCTCTAAGTAATGGGCCAAAATTCTTAGGGTGTTCAGTAAGTTTTGAGATACTTTGTAACTAAACGGCGCAGGAAAGTAACATTGATGTTTTTTGTTTGTACATGTCATGAAATGTCGTAGTCCTACATAGTTATTAGTAAACTATCCGTTTTACGCCAGTTCGTGTCCAGCGATTTTAGCGCAATGGCGTCGTAGACGACTATCGAGTGCCGTGCAATTTTGAAATACAACTTTTCACGTGGGTTATCTCAAGAACAGTGTTTAGAAGAAATGAAGCCTATACTTGGTGATGACTGTCCATCTCGTGCGATCATATACAGATGGTACAAACAATTTCAGCGGGGCTCGTTTTCGCTTGAAGACGCCTCACGCTCAGGTCGACCGTGTGAAGTAGTTACCCCAGAAAACATATCTGCCGTCCAAAAAGCTATAGAAACAAACCGACGAATTACCGATCGACAGTTAGAAGAGACATTGAACATAAGTTTAGCAACATTACACACGATCATACATGAGCACTTGGGTTTTAGAAAAATTTGTACTCTTTGGGTTCCACACAAGTTAACTCCCGAGCAGCAGACACAAAGAGTGAATTGGTGTAAAAAAATGATGTCCAAATTCCAGGAGGGTAAATCTAAAGACATAGTGTCGATCGTCACGGGAGATGAAACTTATCTTTATTATTACGACGTTCGAACTAAACAACAGAATAAGATATGGGTTCTCGAAGGTGAAGAAACGCCGACCGAAGTTCGCAAATCAAGACCTGTAAAAAAATAATGATAGTTGTTTTCTTTGGTTTAAGAGGAATAATTGAACGTGTTGTGCATCGAGAACAGAAGACCGTAAATGCTCTCTGGTACACTACAGTATGCCTTTCAAAAGTTATAGAAAAGTTAAGAGTGATTCGCCCAAACTCGCAACTCGCTAGCTGGTACGTTCATCATGACAATGCCCCACCTCATCGAGCTGAACTTACCAGTCAATTTTTGACAGATGCAGGCTTCAGACTTTTGGAACATCCGCCTTATAGCCCCGACTTGGCGCCGTGTGACTTTGGGTTGTTTCCTTTTGTCAAGAGCCAACTGAAAGGACCAAAGTTTAAAACTGAAGACGCGCTACTGGAGGCCTGGGATAAAATATGCGCTGAAATTTCAAATGAAAAGTGGAAAGCTATTTTCAGTGACTGGTTGGTTAGAATGGAAAAGTGTATGCAATGTGGTGAAAACTATTTTGAAAAATCAAATAAATGTATGTATATCTCAAAACTTTTCGAACACCCTACGATTCAACTGGTGAATTGTGAGGTTAAAATATTGCAATTTAACTAAACATACCTCAGTATAAAAGTTAATATTCACTGACATACAGGATGTCAAAGTTCAAAATATATTTTTGTATTATTTCTAAATTTACAGGGTTATTTTTAAGTTGGAATATATCACCTTTTTAATAGTGTCCAGAATGCAAGAAAATAGGAGAATTTTTCAGTTAAAATTATGTCCGAAAATGCTTCGTTTCCGAGATAAAGGGTGATTCAGAGTAAAAAGCGTGGGGTGCATTTTACTATTTTTTCATAACTTTTTCCTCATAGATATTTACAAATGAAATAATTATAACATTTAATATATTAAGCACCCCACGCTTTTATTCTGAAGTGAATTATTCTGTTATTATCTTAAATTTTATTATAATTCTATTTTGAGGTATATAATTATGATTTATTGTTTGACCTTTTATTACTGTAATACAAACTCTTTGTAATGAAAAATTATTTTCTAATTTTTAGTTCGGTTGCATATAAAAAGCTTACTTTTTAGTTTTTTTAAACTACTATTTATTTTTCATTTTTTAGTTCGATATATCAATTAGTTTTCTGCGGACATGTGATATTGAAATGTTTCACGAACTATTTCGTAATCTAATCATTTCATTTAAAGCTTCACTGTTGCATGGGGTTTCAGAACGCAACTACTCCGAACAAGTTTCTGTCAGCCTTATGCTGAGAAGTATGTACGAAACTGCATGCATGCGCAGATCGCGAACTAGCTCTTTCTCTGTTACTCTCCTACAGAAAATCTATAAAGTAATTTCTTTATCCTGGCGATCCTAATCAGGATAACGGGATACTGTTTGCAGATTATTGCATTGTCATGGGTCCTTGATACGTGTGCAAAGTTTCAGAAGAAATCGAATCGCTGGAAGTTGGTGAAAATTAAGCTTAAAGATTCCGTTACATACATACATACATACATACATACATAAATACAACCCAAGCTAATAAAAGCGTGTTAAAAGGCATTTTTTCTTAAAACTGTTACACCCTGTATCTTGGAAACAAAGCTTTTTCAGACATAACTTTATTTAAAAAATGTTCTTATGTCCTTGCGTTCTATACAGTGTTTAAAGGAAAACACCAACTTAAATAATGAAATTATTCATAATCCTTCATTTACTAAATTTCTTGGTATTTATGTAAATAAAAACCTTAATTTTTCAGAACATATTGAAAATGTATGTAAAAAAATTAGCTCAGGTTGTTATGTTCTTTGAATTCTTTCTACTGAAATTAATTTTCCACTACTGAAAACTAGTTATTTAGCGTTAATTGAATCAATAATAAGATGTGGTATTTGTTTCTGGGGAAACACTAGTCAAAATCTGTTAAGCTCAGTTTTTATTTTGCAAAAAGAGCTATAAGAACTATTTGCAAAATCAAATCTAGGGAATCTTGCAAACCTTTATTTATTAAACATAAGATATTGACACTGACATCTATTTTTATATTGGAAACTGTTTGTTTAATATATAAAAAATATTGGTGTAATTATAATGAAAACTCTTTATATAATTTTAGAAATAACTCCTGCATTGATCTACTTATACCACATTCAAATATGATTAAAAAATCTATAATTTATGAATCAAAAAAGATATTTAATCATTTACCAAATTCTATAAAAAATATTAAAAACATAAAGAAATTTAAAAAATATGTTAAAACAATTTTACTTAAAAGAGCGTATTACAATTTAAATGAATTTTTCGAGGATACATTTCCATAAAAGGTATTTCTTTTTACTATTATATATTTGTGTGTGTATCTGTCTATGTTGTATATGTATATATAATTTATTGTTTTGCTTTGTCTACAAAGATATCTAAATATTTTTCATGACAATAAAGTAACCTTGTATATCTACATAATAAAAAAAAAAAAACATTTTACTTTACACACCTAATTTTTGGAAGCAATGATAGGCGATAGGAATAAAATGTAATCGGACTTTGTAAGTACTTTTTTATGCTTTTTAAGTAAGCGGCTTCAAAAACATATTTTTTAATCTTTTTATTTTTTTAAAAATAATATTTTTTGCAGGAATTTTCAAGCCCCTGTAGATCATGGGGCATTTTTTATCATGGCTTTTAGCATTTCAGCCACAGCAAAAATTTTTTATGAAGAATAACTTTTCGAAATATTTAAAAAAAATTACAGGTATAGTTAAGGCCCTCCGTGGACACACCCCTACACTGTCATAAGCAATAGTAGTATTACAAAGATTAAAAAGTTTTGCTTTCAGGTATCAGCAAAAACCAAATGACTCAAATTTGACATCTGACGGTTCCACTAGTACTTTGACAGCTGGCAGCGCAGTGTCTCTGGACAAGTTGGTTAGTGTGTCCCTTTCTAGCACTCTGCAAGTTCTAATTTAAATGATCCTATAATAGGTAAAGGATATTAAATGTGGAACAAAAATGTTTTGGCTTTTGTGTTGTTTTATAGAGTTTATTTAATAGACTGTTTTTTTTTTTGTTAACCGCTGCTGTTTTTTTTTTTTGCTTTAGAACTAAGTATGCTTATGAGGCATAGGAGTCTGAATAAGCTGTTCGTTAAATACCACTACTCGTCATTTTCTACACAAGCTAGACTCTGAAAAATCACATAAAATTAGAGGTTTGTCATAAATTGGTGATTGGTATTAGTTGTCAAGCAAAAAGGCGGATCGAGGCGTTGATAGTATTTTTGGCCATGAGGTTGGATGTGACGTACATTTAAACTGACAGTGTCTGTCTGAATGTGGAAGACAATGATTCAGTAGTAAAGAAGAAGAATTTCGGACTTCCATTGTGACTTTCACTGTTGACGCTATATAAACGCGCAACCACAATATGCAGCGACAAAGCAACCCTGGATACAGAACTAAGAAATATCAAAATGGACTTGCTTCAGAATGGTTATGCTGAGAGATCTATAAATAGAATTATAAATAGTTGTAATGTGGAACCACCAGTGCGACCACCTGAGCAAGATACTTTCTCTCTTTTAACAATTCCATATGTGAAAGGAACGTCCGAAAAATTAGAAGAAAAGCAAAGAAATATGGAATTAAAACCGTCTTTAAATCTGGATCTACACTACGAAGTTTCTTGACAAAAACAAAACCCGATTTATCCACACAAGAGAAAGATTGTATCTACCAGGTACCATGCCAATGTGGGGGTCGTACATTGGAGAAACAAAGCGCCCTTTAAATGTAAGACTGGCGGACCACAAACAACACACACAGAGGGGAGAAACATCGAAATCAGGGATCGCTAACTATGTTTAGTCTCAACAACACAATATCAAGTGGTCAGAAGCACGGGTTGTTCACAGGGAACCACATTGGAAAAAGCGCAAATTTAAGGAAGCCGTCTTTATTGAAAACAAAAATGTTGTTTTTAGCAATCCAAGTGTGGACATACCAAACATTTGGAATAAAAGATGCAAATTCATTAATATGATGCGGATGGATGAGTTTACATCTGAAAACGGACAGAGATAGAACTGCCCGAAACGTAGCGTGATAATAAAAATATAAAAATATTGGAAGTCCGAAATTTCTTAAGTTTCATTTTTGTTGTTTATTTGACATTTTAAAGGTAATGGCTAGCGGGACATATAAATAAAGGGTAATTTTCTAGAAACCTGCGGCAAATCCGATTTTAACAAAATTTGGTATACGGGGGTTTTTGGGGCGCTGATCACGAATCTGAAAGATTTTTGGCGGAAACGTTTCGTTCTCGAGATATTCATTATCAAAGTTCAAATTTGAACTAAGCTTATTTTCACTATATTCCTCCTTCTTTTGCACACAATTCTTGATTTAAAGCTAAAGTGTCACACAATCTTTGATTTCCACCCCGTTTTTCTACGTTTTTCACATTATTTTTGCATTAAATTGCGTGGCTTTTCTTTGACATAGGGCTTCATGGCACACTGGGATTGAAATGATTCAAAGTATAGCTATGCAATTTAATGCAAAAATAATGTAATATACGTAAAAAACGTGGTTTTAAAAGGTGAAAATCAAATATTGTGTGCCACTTCAGCTTTAAATCAAGAATTGTGTGCAAAAGAAGGGGGAATATTGTAAAAATAGGGTTAGTTTAAAATTCAAGTCTGATGATGAATATCTCAAGAACGAAACGTTTCCGCCAAAAATTCTTTCAGATTCATGATAAGTGCCTCAAAAAACCCCCGTATACCAAATTTCGTCAAAATCGGAGTTGTCTGCAGGTTTCTAGAATAGAAAATTACCAAATAAAATGTGTAATTTTGTTCCCATATGTATACACGCTTTTACAAGTTTGAGGGCAACCATTAGGATCTTAAAAAGGGTAAGAGGTACAGGGTTGATTAAATTAGGGCAAAGTTGAGCGTTTTAATGCGCCACCATCACTATCTTTGTTTTTTTAATAGTCGCAACATTTTGTGTTAAACTTAATAAACCCTTATTTTAATTCAAAGTCCAACGACCAAAAAGCATCATCCATTTATTACCATTTAGACATGCGAAAACATTTCCGAAACATAAAAAATATATTTTTTTTATTCTGCTTGCTCTTCTTAGATATGTCAAAATTGTCAAATTAAACTTATCCTCTCTATTCTATTTTGACAATTTTGACACTTGTGATACCCAGCAGCAAAGGGATGACTAATAAGCCATGTTTACGCACATATACCATACAAGAATTTATGTGTGATCAGATTATACGGATTCCTAATAACTTTGGAAGTTGTCTTCTGTTACATTGCAACACCCCTGTATACTAGTCCTGGTATTATCGGGGCCAGGACCGTTTTTTCTTTAAGTATCAAATAAAGCCTTTTTTTATTTTACTAATACATTAGAGGCCACTTTACCACCGCTAAACTCACTAAACTTTATAATTGACCGTTCTTTATAATTTAATTGTATAATAGTTATTTTCCTAGCGATAACACAACGTTAAAATCTACAAGCAAGTTTAGTAAATCGTTTTTTTTATGCAACTTTAATCTGCAGTGGGGTAAGTTGTGTTCTTCTGCACATTCAATATGTACCCTAACATGACACGTCGTATACGGTAAGGATATTAAAACATCCCCCCTTATCTTTTGAATGGGACAAATGAAAAGACGGATATAGGAGCACCTTATTTTAAAGACCTTTTGATTCTCTACTCATCACCATTTAATATTTGAAAATTGGCCCAGTCGTTTTAGAGTATCAAGCGCTTGTTGAAGTTTAACTTGTCCACATTTTAAGTGTCTATAACTTTTTATTTCTTAACTTAAAAAATGATTTAAAAACCAACTTGAACAGTAAATTATCAAGTTTTTTTCTGTTAAAAAGATTACACAAAACAATTTTATTAACTAAATATATTGACATAACTTACTTATTTTAAATGGTACACCTTGTATAATATACCACCATTAAACAGGCCTTTTAAACAGTGTTACAAAAATACTTCATTTATATTCTATCTTTTATAGTTTCGGAAATATGACCATTTAAATCAAAAAAATATTATATCTAATTTCCACTATACCTACTTACAAGACTAAGCTTAGACTGTAGATATAATGGAAATTATATCTATTATTTCTTCATTATAATTTAATTGTATAATAGTTATTTTCCTAGCGATAACACAACGTTAAAATCTACAAGCAAGTTTAGTAAATCGTTTTTTTTTTATGCAACTTTAATCTGCAGTGGGGTAAGTTGTGTTCTTCTGCACATTCAATATGTACCTAACATGACACGTCGTATACGGTAAGGATATTAAAAATCCCCCCTTATCTTTTGAATGGGACAAATGAAAAGACGGATATAGGAGCACCTTATTTTAAAGACCTTTTGATTCTCTACTCATCACCATTTAATATTTGAAAATTGGCCCAGTCGTTTTAGAGTATCAAGCGCTTGTTGAAGTTTAACTTGTCCACATTTTAAGTGTCTATAACTTTTTATTTCTTAACTTAAAAAATGATTTAAAAACCAACTTGAACAGTAAATTATCAAGTTTTTTCTGTTAAAAGATTACACAAAACAATTTTATTAACTAAATATATTGACATAACTTACTTATTTTAAATGGTACACCTTGTATAATATACCACCATTAAACAGGCCTTTTAAACAGTGTTACAAAAATACTTCATTTATATTCTATCTTTTATAGTTTCGGAAATATGACCATTTAAATCAAAAAATATTATATCTAATTTCCACTATACCTACTTACAAGACTAAGCTTAGACTGTAGATATAATGGAAATTATATCTATTATTTCTTCATTTTATAACTGGTCAGTAACAAATGACTTATCACTTAATGTAGCAAAATGTTGCGGTATAAGTTTTTATAAAAAAACAAGAAAGTAGATCAGAGATATATAGTGGGAAATAACCTATTAGAAGAGGTAGAAAACATTAAGGACTTGGGAATATTTTTTGACTCAAATATAACATTTAGAGAACACTACAAGCATATTACGGGGAAAGCTTTACAAATGTTAGGTTTTATCTTGAGGGTGGGTGCGGATTTGTCAATGAATTCACTGCGTTTACTGTACTGTTCTCTTGTGAGATCTCACATTAAATATGCATCTATGATATGGTCCCCTTTTTATAATATCTATAAAACCCAGTTAGAGAATGTTCAAAAAAAAATTGTGAAGTATTGTGCATTTAAACTGAACATGCGGGATAGGGTCGAGGAAGTCTCCTCTCATCTTAACCTGCCACCTCTGGAGGTTAGAAGGGCGGTTAGTGATTTGTGTTTTATTCACAAATTAATCAATGGAAACATTCATTGTCCGGTTCTTCTTGGGCAAATTTGTTTTAAAATCCCTACTCGATCGCTTAGAAGTAATCAGCTATTTTCAGTTCAATTTCATCGGACTAACTATGGTTTTCATGCTCCAATCTCACGCTCCCTAGCATATTTGAATTCTCATCCTAGTATAGATCCTTTTGGAAGCTCACTTAATCTCTTTCGAAAGCAATGCTTCAGATCACTATTAAGTGGTTAATGTAAGTGTTAATTTGTAGATTCTATAACTATGATTTTCTGATATATGTATAAAGTAATTTTATTTTATGTTTTATACTTATCTTTTAATATTTTATGTATCTGTAAGAAATGTTATAATAGGGTATCCCGTATATTGCTTAAATAAATAAATAAATAAAAGAATATACAGGGTGTCCCTTTCAAAAAAATGTAAGGTATGTCAATTTATTCTTAATAAAATTGTTTTGTGTAATCTTCATAAAATAAAAAAACTTAACAGTTCACTCTACAAGTTGGATCTTTTTTAACTTAAGAAATGAAAAGGTTATAGACATTTAAAATGTGAACAAGTTAGATTGGACGCACTGTACATACTAGTACATTGCGCTTTTAAGTAAGTACTTTATTTAGAGTAAAAAACAAGTTTTGACATTCGTCACTAATATAAAATAATTTAAAACTTCTCGCCCCTTAACTTTTGAATGGGTCAAGATATCGGGATCGCGTAAATTTTGTATAGAAAGGTATCATTTAAGCTACTTTTTGACATTAAAATAATTTTGGTCACGTTGTCTAGTGTCCAGGGGCACCAGCAACTTTTTTCAAATAAAAGGGGGGCATAAGCATCTCTTTTAAACGCCCTTACATTCTCTACTTAACCGCTTAATCCGCTTCTAATTTATACACTTTATATGTGTCCCAAATCCGACCTCCCTTGGAATATTGTTCTCATATCTGGGGCAGGGCGTCCCCCACAAACCCTAAGCATTCTTGATTCTATTCAAAGAAGAGCTATTCGTCTCATTATTGATTCTTCACTTACAGAAAGGCTTCCCTCTCTTGCCCATCGTCGGGCTGTGGGGGATTTATCGCTTTTATAGGTTCTTCCATGGCTTCTGCTCTGAAGAATTGTCCAGTATAGTTCCTCCAATCACGGTTCCCAACAGAGAAACTCGTGATCCCGCACGTATGTATCCCTATACGGTCCAACTGGACAGGCCCCGAACTTCCCACTTTGTTCGTTTTTTATCCCTAAAGTTTCTAGAATGTGGAACCTGCTGCCCGCGGAGGTCTTTCCTTTCCCCCAAATCTTCAAGTATTTATGTCCCGTGTCAACAAACTCCTTCTTACCTCGCCTAAGACACCCACGGTACGTTAGTATTTAGGCTTTCAGCCTTCGTGGTTTGTCCAAAGATAAAAAAAAAAAACGCCACATTATATTTAAAAATTAGCTTAGCCGTTCCAGACTTACAAACCAATTTCATTAAAACCTCACTGTATTCATATTTTGGGAATCAGATTCTGTATTTGAATCCTGGTATTCGAATCCTGTAATCGCGGTATTTGAGTCTTGTATAATAATAATAACAACGGCTAGTAGTGACCAATTTCTGGTCTTTTTAGTTGGAGTGAGAGACCTTTTTTTTTTTGGTCCTCAAAAGTATTCATGAATAATGAATCTTGGTATTCAAGTAGAGCGGTACTTGAAATATTTATTTTTTCCTTTAAGTCCCGAGTATTCGAATACAGGATTTCGACCCAAGTCTGGACACCGCCTATAGATCAATACATAATTCCTGATTTGTTGAGGTCAAAAGAAAATGTGCTACCTAAAAAAAATAAGTGTTATAATTATTTTAATGTGTTAAGGCCAAACCGTGTAAGAGGTCTAGAGTTCTCTCAAATTTCAATCGTTTATTAGTGTTAAAACTTTTTTTACATTATCTCCAACACTATATATGATTAGTTACATAATTTTCAATCGTCAGCAGAATCTTGCTATGTCTTTTTTCATTGAAACACACCCACCCTGGTATTTTATTCCTAAGAATTAATGATCAATACCATAATTATTATCTAAAATATGTGGATTCAGGTAAAAAAAAAACTAAACTTTAGACTGTTAAAAAAACTAATATTTTTTAGACAGAATGCTTGAAGAAATCCGAACCGAACGACTCAGAATCGAACCCATCTCGACAAAAAGCCCAACGAAAAAATTAGGTATTTTTAAATCGACTCCCAAACATTGCAAAAAGAGAACTGTGCAAAGGGTTCCAGTGAGGTGCTAGCAGTACCAGAGGCATATTTAAATAGGCAAATTAGTAAAGATCTATTTCACCGATGTGCTTCTGAAGGATATAAATTTACTGAGTTGTGTGGTAAGTTCTGTCAAATAACAATATCAAGTTTAACATGAGAAGGTTCTGTTTCGATCCGATTGCCGATTCATGTGAGCTTCTAATCACGTGATAGATTAGATTAGAGTAAAATAGGGCCGGGATAACCCATGCACTGAAGCCGCTTGGCTTATTGTGCGCCCTGTCTTTTTACGTCTGGGTGTTGCTTTCCTCCGCTTTCGGCAACGCGACATCGCAATCCGCGATCAGCAAGTGTATTGCAAATATAAAACGGACCGAAGTATACACCTCATGCGGGGTTTTGTTTACGCTTTGACGCTCTGTTGTCATGACAACGCTATACTTGCCGGCGGCCAGAATCGCGGGTGGGAGTACCAGGTGTATTGTTTGGTAAATCGCTAGCCTTAAAAAGATAATTTTGTGCAGATAATATAGGTTTTGGTCGTTTTGTTGGTTTTCACGTATTATTTCGATTGTTTCCGTTTGAGTATTATTCGCGACAGTGATTTTTCACAGGAAGAAATAAAAGGGCGGTACAGAGCAATTCTCTATGAAATATTAGATCATATTTTGATGAAAATGGAAGCAAGATTCAAAGATTGTTACAAACTACAATTTTTTTGTCTTGCTGATACTGCAAAGTTTGGCCAGTATAACCAAACTTTTCCCACTGATACTATTCAAAATTAATTGAGATGTAATAATATGTCGAATCATTTCAAAAAATCAGCGGCTCAAAAATGAATCTTGGCCTAATATTTGCTGATGAAAGTTATAGAAATATTTCATTGCAGCAGTTAGTGAAACAAGTTGGCGCAAATAAAGACATTTTTACCGAGGAGTAAACTTTTTTCGCTAATTTTAACGATATCGTCGACAAGCGTGTCAGTGGAAAGGAGTTTTTTGTCTTAAGCGTTTAAAAACTTTCTTAAAAAACACTATATCCCAAGATAGACTTTTTTTATAACATTTTGTGATATTAGCAGAAATACAGGTAGCTTACTCTTCAGAAAAAATTACATTTTTGGCCAAACCTCGTAGATGACTGACACAATTGGATATCTGATTTTTAGGTTTTAGACCATGCAGAACTTTTCATAAAGAATAACATTTTTTTAAATTAATAATAAAAAGTTTCTCATATGACGACAACTTATGTTGACACTGTATAAAACACCAGGTCTGAATTCTAACAGATTAGTAGCTAATTTGATGGACTAACCTAAAAATATATCTTTTAGATGCAGGATGTACTTCAATAGAAAACCAGCATGGTCCCATAAAAGTTAAAGATGGAATAGAAGAGTTTAAGGATAATAATGTATATGATAATGCTATTCGAAATTTGGATCCGATAGAACAGGGTATGTTATTCCTAATAGTGTTGGAACCTTTCAAATGATCTTCTGAATGATATTCGAACATCGAGATATTCGAAATATTTCTTCCGAATATTCGTATTTCGTCGTGAAATATTTCATGAACGATCAGTCATAAATTTATATTCGTAAACACCGAACACAAATACGAAAGATACCGAATGAATGATGAATGATTTTTATATCTAGGCGTTTAATATAGACAACCCGTAAAACATACCCCAAACCATTAGTAATCAAACAAACAAAGAATATCAGCTGATATTAGATTTATGGTTAAATAGCGCCAAAACTCGAAAACACTCGGAATAAGACGTGAAATAATTCGTTTCCGCAAATAGCAACAATCTTTCAATCGGTATTTCGACAGAATAAAAGCTTATTGGTAATGAAAGATAAAATGTTTCGAAAGATCTTTTACACTGAAATATGAAATGTTTTGAAAGATGTTTCGAAAGATCTTCTCAATGAAATATAAAATGTTTCGAAAGATCTTTCAAATATAAAAATCTTTCGAATACGAATATTCGACTATTGAAATCTTTCGAATATGCACACCACTATTTTCTAATACAAAAATTAGTATGTATAGTAAGAACATTTTAAAAGCGCAAATTCGGTGCCCTTTGAAAATAATACAAAAAAAAAACATAAAAAAGGCCGCTTGCAATCGGACTATTTTATGCAAAGGCACCACTATCCTTTACAGCGACGCGCCGATGCACTATGGGATAGACAATCCATTATTTTGGCCAAAAAGCAACTTTGAAATTTTAATGACTCATGCTTGTATATATCAAAGTAGATACTCCAAAATACATGTACGCAAAATTATAAAAGGATATGACGACTTCTATTGGGATAATAAGAAACTTGAAAATGTATTTTAAGTAAACATAAATATACAACATTTAATCTACTTAGTTTATTATTAGCCTTGTTTACTAAAAAAAGTAAAAGAGTTTAAATAATAAGAGCTATTGTTGTGTTTCCGATGCAGTCTCGCGAAGTCTCGCTACTTTTGTCAAAGATTTTTTTACCTTTTTCTTTATCAGTTTTTGTACTTACAATTGCCTTCCTACTTTTTGCTACTTCTGAGTGTAAGGAGAGATATAAGATATTTTTATAATTTACAAGGTTTTCCATTTTAAAATTTAATGTTTTGTCCTACATTGTATATCCTAAAAGATAAAAGCATTCTGATGAAAGATATGGATTCTACAGAATCTACCCGACCAAACAGTAATTTTAGTTATTTTATGCGTTAAAAAATAAAAAAAGTTGGGAAGATGTATCATCAAGCATTTTAAAAGATTTTTTGGTGGTGATATAATATTCAGGGTATTCCATTTAAAAAATCATACCTATTGTCGTATCCTGTATATCATATGAGATAATAATCATCGGATTACTGATTAGAATACTACCGAATTAACCAAACAAGCTGACATTTTAGTTTATTTTGTACAATAAAAAAATAATGTTAAGGGGGTGTAAATTTATAATAACATATAATAAGTTTTAGGTTTCCAAAAGGCATTTGTAATAATTTATAATATTTTTCCAGTAAAAAGCACCTCATTTTAGTTAGGTAGATTGGTAAGTTTCAGAATTTTGACCAAAAAAATTAATTTCTATCCCATAGTGCGATGACCACCTGCATCAACCGGCATATCATAAAAGAAATATAGCAAAGGCGGCCGCGAAGACAAGCATGCCGATTTATACTTTTTCTGATTTTTTTCTTATCAAAGAGCACCGAATTTACATTTTTAACTGTTCTTTCTATATTTTAATTTACATTTGTAATAATTTTAGGCACAGATCCACTAGACCCCTCAACCAACGTAGAATCAATGATAACGAAGTCCATAGACATTAACACCATTCAAACCCAGTGTCCAATCGATGATTTAAAACATAACAAGAGATTAAGTAGATCAGTAGATTCGTACTCTAAGCATGATTCTGGTAACTTCTTTAGAACGCCGTTCGAATTAGGCAGTGACCCAATAATAAACCTTTCCTGTGATAAAAATAGTGCTAAGATAAATTCAGATTCTTCTACAAGTGTTTCGTTAGGGCAACAGCGGTTGTTGGAAGAGTGGCTGTCAGGTACCAAAAAATAAACACCTTAGTCACAGCCTTCTTAAACTCTGAGCCGTGAAGTAAGAAAGGCAACGTTGCAAACAACACTGTACAGTAGGAATATTGAAATGAGTACCTAATAGATTACATGCTAAATATAATTAATTTTTTAGGTGTTTTAAACAAAATATAGGTATTATTTTTTTTAGGATGTTTTAGACAACATATAGGTATAATTTTAAATAATAGAGTTGCCCTAAAAAGCAATAATGTGTCTGCAAAACTTATCAGGAACTTTTGTGCCTTATGCAAATTTGTTGGTAGGGATTTAAAAATTTCAAATTGTTATGATGTTTCTACCCCGCTTTATGCATTTTTGCGAACAGACCAATGTAGCTTTTTAAAGTTAACTAAACATTTATTATTTAGTAATATTTTTAATACTTAAAATGAATTGAAAGCATGTGTGTTTAGTTATAAATATAAAAGCTTAATAATATAGCGTATTACATAAGATGCGCTTTAAAATATCAAACGCTTTAAATTAGGTTTACCACTATATTTACCCTAAAACCTCCTTAGGTAAATAACTTTCAGAATATCTATATAAATAATATTTTTGGTGAACTTACCAGGATATTTATGCGCATTAGTTGATATAGTCCTTAGGATAATGCTTGGGGTAAATAATTGTTTTTGGTGCACTATACACACTATTGATATCAAATAAAAACAAATTTTTAAAAACACACTTAGTTAATTAGTAGCCCGTAAAATATATTTGTCCATTTACCGTATAGGTACTACTTTTACTTTTAATAAAAAAACACTTATCCGGTCAATAGCGCACAACCAGGCTTTCCTAATTTCTTCGTTTATGGGAAAATAAAATGTTGTTTGATAACCCCCTGTTTTAATATAACTTGGGTAATTCGTTTTGCAGCCCGAAACGCAACACGTTCGTGCCATAATGTATGCCGTACGCACCAACTATACGCGCACATTTAAACGTAAAAACAACGATTGACATATTGCCACTGGTCCTATTTTTTAAATATAACAATGAATTACTTATTTTTTCTTTATACACTGTGTGCAAAAAGTCCTGGAACCCCTTAATAATTCGCAAATGCGCTCATTGATCGAAAAGTCTTCCAAATAAAGTTTATAGTTATATTTTAGATCTATTTTATAAAAATATGTTTACATGTACAGGGGGCATCACAACGAAGATATAGACACAAGTTACCTTTTTTTAAATGGAATGGTGTATATTTTATTGGATTTTTGAATTCTCCACAAAATTTTAACATGACTTTGTGTAACATATGCTATACCTAAACTCACTAGTTTAAAAGATACAAGGGTTTAAAAAAATATAATGTAAATATTTATTAACTTTTAAAATATGAAAACACTTATCAATAAAAACAGAATTGACACAAACATAACTTGTAAACACTTAACCTATTTAATTAAATGTTGAAAGTGAAGCTGATGGATCGGCAGAAGGGGCGAAATTGAGTGGCCAGCAAGAAGCCCCGACCTTACGCCTCTAGACTACTTTCTTTGGGGACATTTAAAAAATAGGGTTTATTTGACAAGACCAGAAAATATCGATGAACTAAAAGGAAGAATAAGAAGAGAATGTGAAAACATTACTCCGAATATGCTACAAAATGTTACAAATGCTTTTTATTACAAAGTAGCACATTGTCAAGCCGTTCAAGGAGGTCACTTCCAACATTTAATTAAATAGGTTAAGTGTTTACAAGTTATTTTTGTGTCAATTCTGTTTTTATTAATAAGTGTTTTCATATTTTAAAAGTTAATAAATATTTACATTATATTTTTTTAAACCCTTGTATCTTTTAAACTAGTGAGTTTAGGTATAGCATATGTTACACAAAGTCATGTTAAAATTTTGTGGAGAATTCAAAAATCCAATAAAATATACACCATTCCATTTAAAAAAGGTAACTTGTGTCTATATCTTCGTTGTGATGCCCCTGTACATGTAAACATATTTTTATAAAATAGATCTAAAATATATCTATAAACTTTATATGGAAGACTTTTCGATAAATGAGCGCATTTGCGAATTATTGAGGGGCTCCGGGACTTTTTGCACACAGTGTATAATAAATACATGCTACGATTGAACTTTTAAAAATAGAAAAATCTATTTAAGCAATTGTGTAAACTTGTTTCCGTTTACTTCTAAACATTACTTGACATTCCTACTGTGCTGTGTTGCCAGATTTTTCCCTTCACGGCTTAGAGTTTAAGAAGGCTTTGCCATAGTGCTTCACAGTTGACAATAAATAGTAATTTGTGTAACAAGTGCATAAAGCGATACTTTTTTACGAACGGGAAGTTTGACAGCACACAGCCGTTGAGCGAGTGCAGCAATCCAATAAGTAAAAAAATACACTTTATGCATGTGTTACATACTATATTTTTTCCACGACCGTATAAAAATTTCCCAAACTACCATTTTATACATGTTTTATTTATTTAAACTTATTAATTTTAATTTTTGCAGCACAGCCATTATATTGCAACAAAAAAATCATTGCCTCCATATTTTTTAAGAGACAATTATCCTCTTCATAACTGTGCATTTATTATTTAATTTTAGAAAATTGTATGTATTTCTACTTTTTGTAAAAATAATACTAAAACGGTATACATTCTTTTCAATTTTTTAGTCTTTCAAATTCATTTTTACTATTAATTTTCAATAATTTCTATAAAATTAATTTGCAAACTGTCAAATTTTAAAACTAGTGACACATGAACCAAAAGAAATAATGACGAAATCAAAGGTAACTTGACCGTTTGGTTCAGTTGATGTCGCGTTTACTGTTAGATTGCATAACTTGATATTTAAATTTATTGTAGTAGGCATTGAAACAAAACACTAATTCAAAGTGTTAACAAAAGTTATTTTTTTTAACACTTTATGTAGTGTTCTAGAATAGAGTACTATAGCTTCATGTTAACAATAAAAAAAAACAGATTTTTTTTAACGTAACGTTTTTTTCTGTTGCAGAGAAAAAATTAACATTTATCTCTGTTGATAGGTACAAAATGTGACTCTTTATGAAAATACTTTTAAAAAAATGGTAAAAGTGCCGAATAGGGTTTCTCCGTTTTTATGATTTTTTCAAAATAAATGATATACACTGATTTTCGACCCTTTTCTTAATAAAACACCAGTGGCGCTGATCTAAAATATCCCGTTTTAATTAATTATAACTTAACAAACTTCCGGGACCAGGATTTGAATAGGGGTGCTGGGCGGGGTAAAAAAATGAGTTAATATTAGTCAAAATCACATCCAAAATTAGAGTACATTTTTTTTGTCTGAATATTTTTGTTAAAAATTGGAAAAAGTTTAGAAGAAAATTTAAATTTCTGTTTTATAACCTCAAAATTAGCAACAAGGTTAAAGAAACATCATTTATTGCAAGTAAAATATAAAGAGCATTTGGCAACATCGAAAAAATGTCAAAGAGATATATTTATTTTTAATTCCTTAAAAAAGCCAATTAAAAAAAAAGAGAGACTTGACTAACCAGAACTTACCTGATCGTGACTTCGGGCAAGTTGAATTTTATTTAAAAAATCCACTACATATAGAACTCGGATGCGTAAAGTTGAACCGATAAGCCGTTGTTGCCAGTACAAAAGTTTTCTATAAAAAGCTGCATCTTCGGCCCACCCTGTACTATACAAATCTATTTAACTATTTTTTATGTATATTTTTGATTATATTTTAGGTGATACCAGCGTAGTTTCTTCGAACGAAATCTTATTTCCAGAAGATTGTCTGCGCATGTCCTTGCAGGACATCTCGAGCCCATTGACGGCAAGAACTGATAAGCTGCTATCAACAAACCATTCATTTAATTTGGTAAAACATAGACCAGTGGAATAACAGTTTTATTTATTTATCTTTTAGTTAGTTGCAATAGTTTTTCAAGTTTTATTCGAACAGCATCCCACGATAATCCCGCTTTTTATTAATAAGGCCCCGGCCACGATAACAAGCGTAAACGTCGAGCGGAAAGTATCAAATCTCTATACTGCTTGCTTGTAATGGCTAAAATGTTTTGTTGTAAACAGCGTCTTTAAACCAGGTTATACATTAGAAACGCCAAGCGGCAGCCGCAAGGTTTTTGCTTACGTATATTGCAATCGCCTGAGTTATTTATTAGATAGAGTGAGTTATATTACATATAAGTCACGCAAGAAAAGTTTAGCTCTGAGCCCGAAGGGCAGAGGCAATTTCTCTTAAGTGACTTATATGTAATAACTCACGTGTCTAATACTAAAATTTTATCCAACACTTTCGTATAAATCGTTTAATATCGAAAATAATTTGAAAACGTCATCCATTATTTGTTACTTGTCATTGTCAACACCAGCAACAAAATTTTGTATTGTCTATAATTCACTAGTGAGCTAAAGGGTACTTTAGCTCACTAGTGACTTTATAACTTACACTTTATATCCTCAAGTCTGATCAATTATGTAGATATATATGTAAGTGTTGGATAGAGAACCACTTTTATCCAAACGCTTGCCTATAATATCTACATAATTGAATCATGATTTTGGAGGATATAAAGTGTACTATAAGTCACTAGTGAGCTAAAGTACCCTTTAGCTCACTAGTGAATTATAGAGCCCGTAGTTACCAACAAAATGCATTACAACCAAACAAGCTTGCTTTCCAAAAAATACAAAATTTTGTTGCTGGTGTTGACAATGACAAGTAACAATAATGGATGACGTTTTCAAATTATTTTCGGATATTAAAAACGATTTATACTGAAAGTGTTGGATAAAATTTGTATTAGACACGTGAGTTATTACATATAAGTCACTTAAGAAAATTACTCTCTCGCCCTTCGGGCCTCGAGAGTTAAACTTTTCTTGCGTGACTTATATGTAATATAACTCACTCTATCTAATAAATAACTATTATGTTTTACCCATCTATTATTGATCTGTAATACCTTAGAAACGGAATATGTTATGGTAGCAATAATACCTGCTATCACACCTAGGGCATTATAAGCGGGCATTATGATAATGCCGTATAATGCCCTAATGCGCTAATATGGAAATTTTATTGCTTATCCAATTTTATTTCTCTCACAATAAAGATCAAGTTTATACAAAAAAATAATTTTTCTTTAAACAATACTAAAAATTAAACTTTATTTCCAATATAAAAATTACAATTTTGAAATGTCCCGGAAAATGTAGCTGATCCCACTATAGAATGGTCGGTGTTTTTTGTGATGGTAGCAGCGGTGGTAGCACTAACGCTATTTTGTATAGAAGAACAGTCCATTAAAGAATTTTCAATAGTCGATACGGAATTAACCTCGGAATTAACTGAATTGGCAATCATTTTGGCTACTTTGTTTTTGGATGAAATACTTTCTTCTATATATCCTTCAGCTACTGAAGAGCTTTTCCATTTCCCATGTTGTTTTAGCGTTTCAAACGAAGCACCTGCCACAACAAGTAAAGTTGACGATGTGCGACGCAAACAGTGGCAGGTGTAAGCGTTATCCAATTTTAAAAATTTTGCGATTAATGTTGGGTCGCTTTCTATGGTATTTTTCCAATGGGTTGTACTGTACATCGACCCTTTGCATAGGTAAGAAAGAATCTTCGCTCCTTTATTCCAGCTGGTGTTAATGTTGTGTACTTTTTTATTAAATTTAAAGCGCCTAAATCTTCTTCAATGATAGTAAAACTTTTTGAAGTTGAAGTTTTAGTTTCTGGTACCTTTATAACCAAGACTTTTCCTCTATCTTCAATGTCATCAATAGTCATTTTGACCAACTCATCTCGTCTTAAACCTCCAAAAACACCCATTACCAATATGACTTTGTATACCAAGTAGATATCATCAGGAGCCTTTTTAATAAATTTTAATATTTGTTCTCCTTCCAAAACTTTAGACTTCTTCGGGACGTATCCTTTCGACTTAACTTTTAAAAAGATATGAGACGATGTTATTGCGGAATGTCTATATTTTCATAGATCATCAACGTAGACCTTAGGGTGGAAGACTTGGTCCAGAGAGAGTTCGGACTGTATTTTTCCGACTAAAAATAATATAGTTTGTTAAACATATGTATTAAAATAAAATCAATAACTTACCAGTTCCTGAAAATATCCCATTAAAACGGTTTCGGTTATTTGAAGAATTGCGTTCGCATCTTTCCAAATACCAAATATGCCATACTCCCGATCATACTGTTGCCTTGATTTAACTGGCAAAAGATTTTCGGTCGCTTTTATGGCCTTTTCTCTTATATTTTGTGGAATTTCTTCCATTTTGAGCAAATCGTTAAATAAAAATGCCAACTGACTAACTGATAGAAACATCAAAGTCAAACTTAACACCAGTCATTATCTACTTACGTATACAGGTACAGGTGCAACTTATTTGTTATATTGCGAATAAATAATGTAATTAGTCATTGAAAAACTCTTTTTGGGTAAAACATAAAGCATTGTATGCACCACGGGCTTTACTGGACTATAATGCCCATCCGTCGAGCCCTCGAATCTATTTCGATCTTCAGGGCATTATAGTCCTAGTAACGCCCTTGACTACATACATAGCTATTATGCTACCATAAAGATCAAAGAACAGCGCCCTCACAGACGCTTGGTATCGTGTCCGTGGCCTAACTGTTTTGTTATGATATTTTTCTATTTTTTTAACAAAAACTTGCTGTTTTCCTAAAAATATTAACGTGTTCTAAGTAAATTATAAGAATGCGTTCTAAAATGTTTGCCGTTGCAGTAATAAGTATTTAATTTTACGTTATCTATGTTAACTTTGTTTAAAATTGTCCACGATTTTTACAAAAGTTAAAATATTTGTAGTAAAGTTGGGTCCAAATTTAATTCATTCTGAAAGCGAAGCCGCCAAGTACACAAAAAATGATAAAGTAAAGAAACCCTTTTGTGAACAATGATTTATTGGAGCAAAAAATATTTAACGCGACGAGTTTCTAGTACCATGACACGTGCCACCGGTTTTATAGTAGGCAGAGGCGAAATAAGAGAATGTTTTGTAAGTAGGTGATACCAGAGTTTCTTTATGAGAAGGGGTTTAGACATAAGCAAGACCGGTGATAGCTTTTGTCAGGGACGTGAGGGTGTGAGAATTACGATTTCGGTTGGCAGTTCTGTTCAAAGTTGGTAGCATTATCAGCTGATGACAGAGTCGTGCCTTGTCGAAGCTTTGTTTGGTAAAAACTGTGGAAATTTGCCATTTACATTTTGGTTGTATATTTTGCAAGGATTTCCAGTTGTTAATGTTTTTGGTTAGTTTAGAGACTTCACATATTATTGGTTCGGACTCGTTTTATTTTAGAGATTTTGATAGTTTTTAGTCAAATAGTTTTCAGTCATTCGTGTTTTTATATACATATGATACTGATGAGTGTCCGCTCATTAATGGTACACAGAAAAACCACAGATTTCTTATGCGAAAATACCCATTTAGGATTTAAACAAACATACCTATATCCAAAAGTTAATGATAAGGAAGATACGGGGTGTTAAAGGGATATAAATATTTTTTATTCATGCATTTCGATAATTTTTGATATGTTTTAAACATTTTAATAAAACTCGGTATCCAGGAGTTTTTAGCTATCAGCTATTTATATCTGAGCAGTTGTAATTATAGCTAATACGATGTTATTGAAGGTACATACTTTCGGGTGCACTGAACAACTAAAACGTGAATACCTTAAAAACGGTTGTCAAGACCGATTCTTACTAAGTATACCTTTTTGTGCAGAAAGCATAGAGAAGCTTACTAGTTTACATACATACAGAGTAGTAACAAAATTGGGTAGTTTTAGAGAATTTTAAATAGTGTACCCATCACCCTCTAGTCTACACACAAAAATTAATATTCGATCTGAAAAGCTAATGTTTAAAAACCCCGAGATACCGTTTTATTAAGATATTTAAAAGGGGGGAACAATTATCGAAATAAATTTACTTTTTCTTTTTACTATGACACCCCCGTATCTTCCTTATTATAAACTTTTGGATATTAGGTATGTTTGGTTAAATCTTAATATTTTGGCATAAGGAGCATAAGGAATCTGTGGTTTTTCTGTGTACCATTCATTAGCGGACACACTTGTATACAAAGTTTTTAAAATGGTTTTTGACTTACGGAACCATGGAAAATGTTTTGCTCTGCTAGGTACCTTATCGTCCTGTCGTCGCTTTGATAATTTTTAATTTTCAATATTTAAACCACATTTATGTTTTTGTTTTAGGTTATGCCTATTAAAATAATCCAATAAATTTTGTTTACAACATACAGTTCTTTTTTGTTTTCTCCTTAATTCTACGCCACTGATCTGCCTAAAATCAAACATGGCCGAAAATGGCCCGACTTGACGTCTACAGCCGCGCTAGTCAATATGGCGAATGTCGTGACCTTATCTCATCAATCGACTTAGGGTGATACGTGTTTTAGCAATGTATTTTTTATTGTTTATCTAAAAATATGTAATCAGGCTCTGTCCGAGGCTATGTACATTCGAAAAGGTTTGTTTATCTTTATCATTTTTTGTGTACTTGGCGGCATCGCTTTCAGAATGAATTAAATATGGGCCCATCTATAGTAACATGTTTTAATTCGAAAAATTATGCCAAAGATATCTGGAGCTTATAAAAAAATTACTTTAAACAGATTATGTTTAATTATAGAAGTTGATTGTAAAACATTTTTTATATAATTAAATTTACTTGTCAAAATATTTGAGGTATACGTTCTTGGATCAATCACATATTACAAAAAAATAATAGTCCCATGGATATACATATTTGGGCATAATAGTTATTTTTGTACCGAGGGCCTAAAATAGCACCTTTACGCCCGCAGCTGAAAGTTGTTGCCCGAGCTCCGCGAGGGCAACAATCAGCTGTGGGCGTAAAAGTGCTTTACGCCAGAGGTGCACAATATTTTTGGTACGACTGAAATTATTATACAGGGTGTTCATTTTAAAACTTTCCACTCAAGTTATCTTCGAAACGAGACAGATTTGAGAAAATCGCCGAAACACGTCAAGATATTTATTGAGGGGAACGTTTTTTACAAAAATTGGACGGCGCCCTTTAACGCCTTAACCACCAGGGTCACCACCCCAAAATTCTTAAATGAGAAAGGCGGGTCGAGTGATACATCATTTTAAAGCTCCTGACGAGTACTTTATAACCCTAGAATATGAATGAATGCAATATTCACCTATTACAAAATGGCGGTACTTTAAAAATTACCTAAATACCTGATTTGGATGGCCATATTTCGGAAACTAATAAAGTTAGATGTACTTAATGTGGTGTTGTCTTAAAGGCTCATTTAATGGTCTGATAATGGTAAAGTAATATACAGGGTTCTTAGAAGAAAAAGTACGTACTTTTTATTTACGAACCCTGTATATTACTACCAGTATCATCATTAAAAAGATATTTAAATGAGCTTTAAGAAAATACCACATTAGCTACATCTATCTTTATTAGTTTCGGAAATATGGCCATCCAAATCAGGTATTTAGGTAATTTTCAAAGTACCGCCATTTTGTAATAGGTGAAGATATTGACTTCATATTCTAGGGTTATAAAGTACTCGTCAGGAGCTTTAAAATGATGTATCACTCGACCCGCCTTCTCATTTAAGAATTTTGGGGTGGTGGCCCTGGTGGTTAAGGGGTTAAAGGGGCGCCGTCCAATTTTTGTAAAAACGTTCCCCTCAATAAATATCTTGACGTGTTTCGGCGATTTTCTCAAATCTGTCTCGTTTCGAAGATAACTTGAGTGGAAAGTTTTTAAATGAACACCCTGTACAAGCATTCTCTGTAGTTAGGAGAAAATTTCCCAGCTTTTAATGTTTTAAATTGTAATCAGTATACATTTAACATATGTTTAATTAAATAAATGGTTGTTTTACAAAAAACAAAAATGGGCATTATATAATTTCATTGTTGTTATATAAATTTATAAATGCGGGCTTTTTGATACTTTTTTGCCTTAGGGCGTAAAAGTGCTATTTTACTCCCTCATTTAAAAATGCGGGCGTTTTAGATAGTTTATTGCTCTTAGGGCGTAAAAGTGTTTTTGTAAAGTTTATAATAAAGTTTCTCATATGGTGCGAACTTAAGTAGACACACTGTATAATAATGGACATAAAGTTGTATAAATGTAAGAAAAAATGTATCATACAATAGAAAAAGATACACAATAAAAGTTGCATAAAAATATTTTATTTCTTTTGTCTAATTAGAATGAGGGTGTTTAGAAAATTTAAAAATCTTGCTCCAACAAGCATTACGCCAACAGTTCATAAATGTTGATTTACAGATAAATAATATAATATTGTTTGTAAGTCCACAGTTTTATTTCTATTTTTTGACACCCTGTATGTTTCACTATAGAGGGTGATTCAAAAATCGATCACGAAACTTAAGAGGGGTGATTCTACTTGACAAAATACGGGTAGAGCTTCATATAAATTTTTTTCAAAATGTCACTCGTTTTCGAGTTACAAGCCGTCAAAGATCCATTTTTATTTTGGTTTTTTCGCCATATTGCATTTATTTTTCAACCAATCCAGTTGATATTTGGCACACAAATCGAGCTTTGCAGATTCTAAAATTTTAAGAACAAAAGTACTTTTTTAAAATACCGTCAGAGGGCACTTTACCTAAAACTTAAAATTTATTTATTTATTTATTTTTTTATAATCGATGAAAAATAAGAATACTACCAAAATAGGTACTGTAAATAGTTTTTTATTGTTTAAATTTATTTAAGCCCCTAAGAACACTTATTTTAACGTGTGGTGTACATTAATTCATAACTCTCACTAGCATTTAGAAGATCGACATTTTTAGATATTTTAAGAATAAACTTTCTTATTTTTTCCACTTGTCCCCCTCTTAGGAACATTCCTACCCTTATTTTTTTCTTTAACTTTATTCTCCACCGGCCGCACATTCGATGTTCTATCTAGATTTAAAGTTGAGCAACTTTGTGTGATTGTAAAAATATTTGGATCGATTTTGTTGATGTGTTCAATGCTGTATTTGTAGCTGTGGTTTTCCGTAAGGTTACGGTCTTCCGCCAATACACCAGGAGCTATTATGTTGAACATTTCTCTACTCCATTCTGGTAGGCCTTCTTTAGAGAATACATATTGCCAACATGGTATACCTATAGAGAAACATATTTTTAGTATTTTCTAAAAATGCTTTTTGTACAGGGTGTAATTTAATTGATGGCTTAAAATACAGGGTATAATTCCTTAGCTTATTTTAGGAAGAAAAGTTCATATGAACATATGTCCTAAACGTCTTTACTTTTGAGATACAGGGTGTAAAATTTTCACAAAAACAAAAATCAATTAAACTACACCCTGTACAAATGAAGAGAGGTCAAAGAAAGATATTTAGTTGTTGTCAAAAATAAATTAATTAATTGGGGCACTTAGAAATTAAAATTATTTTTCCCTAATTCATTTTTTATTGGCATTTATCTTTCTTTCCTCTTACCCTTCATATATCTTTTTAGCTATAGGTACCTAAGTGGGCTATACACATCCTGAAATATGTGGTAAAGTCCTCAGCTAGGTAGCTAAATGTCATTTGTCCACTGTAGAACCATATACTTGGTACCGAATAAGTTGTGGGATATGCTAACACCACTTTAGCGTTCTCATCTACATTAGCTAGTTCAAAAACCTACAAAACGCTTTATATAAATATTTAATAATATCCAGGCTTGATGCTCTTTTTAACGAGCATAAGGAAAACTATAAAATTTTAATCATTCATTTTAACACAATGTTACCTAATATACTACCATTCCAAAGCAAAATTTTCTTTTAAATATGAAGTACATGAAAATTCTTTATTGCGACTCACTAATAATGGTTTAAAATTTTTGACATAACGTATGTCCTAAAAGTTTTGGCACACAATATTTATCGTTTTTTTTTTAATGAAGAAATTTATTTAAACACTAACTAGTTATCATAAATTACAACTCAATACTTAACTAAACTATACTATCGAATTATGTGGAGTGGCCCATTCTGCTCTATCAGACGCAAATTTCTTCGAATGTCTCTCATGAGGTCCTGGACGGAATTCAGTTTAATTTCTCGTAAATTCGCCGTCTTAATTGTTCCTCATCTTGTGCTTCCCAGCCTCCATGATAAACCTTTCTAGACAGTACAGCCCAAAAATCCTCTATTGGGCGAGCCTGCGGCAAGTTTCGAGGATTATCGTTTTTGGGAACAAAAGGTATGTGGTGTTGTCGAAGCCAGTTTTGGGTATCTCTTGAGTAATGGCATGATGCTAGGTCTGGCCAAAACATGATATCGTCATTAGCATGATGTTCGCGGACAAACTGAAGCAATTTGGAAAGGCAGTTATCAATATAGCTCTGACTATTCAAAGCTTCACCCCTCACTCTTCCCACAAAAGGTCGGGATACACCCCTGTTAGAAATTGCGCACCAGACAAGGATTTTATCTGCAAATTTCGCTTTATGTTTGTATCTAACATTGTCAGGGCATTCCTCTACGTTGTCCGTATAAAATCCATCGTTTCCCTTCATTTCAGAATTACTCAAAGTGAAATACTTTTCGTCATCTAAAATAATGATTTTTCATTGGCAAAATGTACCCGCCTCAGTTGACGACAACATCTTGGTATACGAAGAAGCTGCGCTTGAGAGTATTTGGGGCACTTACGTCTCTTTCGATATTTAAGACCATTCCTCCTCAATTCCAACGATATCGTACTCTTAGAAGATCTGTATTGCCTAGCCAGTCTCCTCGTTGACATTCCAATCTGGTTTTTGCTCTTCTCACCAATCTCTCTGACCTCTGTGCGGTAAATGCACGTGGTCTTCCACTTTGGGAGATTCAGACATGGTATTCCCTGCTCGCACTCCGCTATTGCTCTATAAATGGTTCTGCGTGAAATGTTTTCATTCTGGAATATTCGACAGATACCTATATATAAACTTTTAGGACATACGTTAGTGTACATTTCCGCACTAGTGCGGAAAAGTGATTATATTCCGCACTAATGCAAAAAAGTGCTGCTTTCCACACGCTAGTAGAAAAATATTGATCGCCATTTAGGCTTTAGATACTATTTTTTTCAGCTTTTTATTGCAGCATTGTTACCTTACTCTCCCTTGATAATGACAATGAATACCTTTTGCCTATACAGTCAACCTGAGCAGTGTTTTTAGTCTCGTAACCAAAAGTTCTTATCAGATCATTTATAGGGTTAATCTCTATTATTCCCAACCTAGAATCTTTGTCATCTTCGTTAACAGTCTGATAATCATACGAAAATTCATATGTGAACATAAAACCATTTGTAGATGAGTAGAAAGACCGTAGATCTTCAGGCAAGATTACTCCATTATTATGCTCCCATGCTCGTATGTCCACTTTTGCCTAAAATATTTTTAAAACAGAGTATACAATTTTTATTATACAGCGTGTTTTCGGAAGTTCTTACCAAATTGCACTTTTTCTATTTATTAACTTTTCCCGAAAAAATGCCTTTTCCCTAAAATGCCCTCTACATCTACATGTAAAAAACATTGCACCAAGATTGGGATTTAAAAATTTATATTACGCGGTAGAGTACCTAGCATTAAAATTTCAAGCCAAGCAAACTCAAGAATTGCGTGCTCTAGAAACCTGCGGCAACCCGTCCTGATGAAATTTGGTATACGGGTTTTTTGGGGTGCTGATCACGAATCTGAAAATTATTTTGGTGGCACAACGTTTCGTTCTTGAGATATTCATCATCAGACATTGAAATTTAAACTAATCCTATTTTTACAATAATTCTTTTGACCCGTTCTTATTTATAATGGCACACAATATCTTGATTTCTCACATGCTTAAAGCTGGCTTTTCACAATATTTTATTGTTAAAAATCATGCAAATAAAAATTAGGTCAAACAAAATGTTTATTATGTATTTTGGAGCGAATAAAAATAAAATGATGGTAAAATTAGCTGCGTTAATTTCGACCGAAGGTGACCGCTTTGTGCATTTGTTTTCTACGTGGTTTTCTAGCTTTTTAGTTTCTTTTTAAAGAAAAAGAGTTTTTAATAGACATAATTAAATGTATTCATTACCTAATAAGTGTGTGTTGTGTGATTAATTGGTGATGGCTAGTCGAGAAGGCAAGATATTCAAGTAGACTGTTAGGAGCTGTAAACATTTTGTTTAAAACTTTATTAAAAGTTTTAAAGACGTGTTAATAAAAAATATTATATATATTTAATAGTTTTTGACATACCGATAGATGGCGTAATGGACAATAAACTACTACGTTTCTGCAATATCTTCGCTTTTTATCGTCTAAACCGTACCCATTAGACAAAAATAATTCGAGAGCGGTCTGCGGTGGGTGATCTCACTTAGCTTTGAAAGAAATATCTTCGGCTAGTGTAAAATCTGCATCTCAAGTTGGACAGTGTTCCGAGAGATGGTACTTTGCATTACAAGGAAATTGCATGCAGTAAGGAGTTTTTCCTATTTTAATTTTCAAATAAAATATCGCATCATTTTAGCTTTTAAAAAAGTATATGCGACAATTTTCGTCAATAAGACGTCAGCTTGCTGCTTGGAATATCTGCATTTGCCCACTTTCGTGTCTTTTTGTTATCTTTTTGCCAATAACTGATTAATGATGGATGCCATCATCTTAAACGCATTTTTTTGCCAATAACTTATTAATGACGGATGCCATCACTTTATCTGCAACACGCGCCCAAAAAACCCCCTTATACCAAATTTCCGTTAAAATCGGAGTTGCCGCAGGTTTTCAGAAAATTACCGTAAATTTAAGTTAGTTTTTTATTCAACTTTGATAATTAATATTTCAAGAACAAGACGTGTCCGACTAAAAATTCCGTGATCATTGACGATGCGTCCTGTTTGTAAATAATTGCCTGTTGTTTCACCAAGCTGGATTTTTTTATAAAAAGGTACTTTCTTTCGTATAGCTAATAATTAAAAAGTTTTCCATTTAAAAAGAACTTCCGAAGACACGCTTATTTTAAAAAGTTTAGTTTTAAGACTATCTTTACGACATTACCTTACTCCAGACAACCGTTTAAGGCTCAGCTTGGACACACAAGGGCTTTTCTCCAAGACTTTGGATAATCCAAGCAGAAGATTTTCGTAAAACGAATCTTCAGATACTTTGTCTACTACAAAACCCATCTTCCTGTTAAAAATAGATGATTTTACACCACTTTTAGAATAGGAAGTAGAATTTGGATTCATTTTAAATTGGTATATTAAACAAGTACAAAATATATAATTATTAAGGTATTTTAGCGGGTTAAAATTTGAAAGTAGTTCGTATAATCCATATTTTTTGTCAAAATGACGTTTCTTTTGGACTATTACTGTACGGGGTATATGTTGTGTTCTTATTTTGATCTGGCAAAAACTGTTTTTACTTGCTTTATCCCAAAATGGAAAGACCGTATCAAGCATTGGCAATTTTATATCCTGGCGGATGGAGGGCGGGGGTAATGCAAGGGATGAAGTATGTTTCAACCTTAGTTTGTATGGCAAAATCGAAAATCGGCCAAAAAGTTTTAAAAAGCAAAAAAAAGGTTCTTACCTTTAAAAAATCCATATTTACTGATTTTTATTGTACTAAAACATGTCATACAGGTGTGGAAACGAACTCGCCGACCATAGGGAATTAAAAGCATAGGAAATATTCGAGGTAGAATGTGCCTTGTTGGTGTCGCTGTCTGATGAAAGGTGGAAGCGGTGGGCCGGCGGCAGCCTCTAATCTCGTTCTGCTCGAGTCCGTGCGCTCGTTGCAGCGGTGAATTGTAGGAGAGTACATAGCAAATTGGTGAAAGGAATTCCATGCATTTATCGCCTATGGACGACGGTTTGGTTTCCATACCGCTATTTAGTGTATTCCTTTTACCTTGTAGAACCGTTCTCTGAACTGTCAATAGTGTCAAAAACGGTCCTACAACGTAAAAAAAGTTGTAAAAAGGAACTCCGATTTTAACGAAATTTGGTATACGGGGTTTTTGGGGCGCTGATGGTCACGAATCAAAAAGATTTTTTGGCGGAAACGTTTCGTTCTCGAGATATTCATCATCAAAGTTTAAATTTCAACTAAACTTATTTTCACTATATTCCCCCTTCTTTTTGCCTACAATTCTTGATTTAAAGCTAAACTGTAACAAAATATTTAATGTTCACCTTTTAAAACCCCGTTTTTCTACGTTATTTACATTATGTTTGCATTAAATTGTGTGGCTTTTCTTTGATAATGCGGCAACCATACATACACATATAGGGCTTCATGGCACACTGTCATTAAAATGATTCAAAGTATAGCTATGCAATTTAATGCAAAATAATGTAAAATACGTAAAAAAACGGGGTTTTAAAAGGTGAAAATCAAATATTGTATGCCACTTTAGCTTTAAATCAAGAATTGTGTGCAAAAAGAAGGAGGAATATTGTAAAAATAGGATTAGTTTAAATTTCAAGTCTGATGATGAATATCTCAAGAACAAAACGTTTCCGCCAAAAAATTCTTTTATTCGTGATCAGCGCCCCAAAAAACCCCGTATACCAAATTTTGTCAAAATCGGAGTAGCCGCAGGTTTCTAGAAAATTACCAAAATTCTTTTGATTCGTGATCAGCGCCCCAAAAAAACCCGTATATCAAATTTCGTCAAAATCGAAACTGCCGCAAGTTTCTAGAAAATTATCAATATTTCTTTTTATCCAGCAAATGGTTCCAATTTTATGAGAATAGTTTAAAAAATCTAAACTTTACTTGATAAGGTACCTTTTTAACGCTATCGCTTTATCCCAGCAGCCTTACTTACAAAATAACTTCTTTATAGCCTTATTACGAAATCCCTTTGTATTTTATAAATATGACCATGCAACTTCCGCTAATTTTTAAAACGAAACTGGTTTAATTACATAATTTAAATAAAAAGTAAAAATATATCGACTAAACAAGAATGGTACTCTACAATCAATACTCCCAAATTTCGCGCCAAAAAGTAAACTGCGCTTGCTACCTGCGATGTCTACACATGCGCTTTACACGTTCAAATGTCAATCGGAAATCTGACAGTGACAGTCAAACAGTAAATTTTTTCTATGGTGTGTTGATTTTTGTGATACTCTAGGTTTGATGTTGTGCAAAAATGTGGGTTTTTATGAAAAAACTGACTCTAAACATTAGGCGGTTTACAGTGAACAACCATGACCGAAAGGTCTGAGGAGTAAGTACCATTTTTTTCTACCTTTACCCATCGGTAATTGGCGGGTGCAACACCCTTTTCCTAAGGGTTGGTTTGAGAAGGAAGTTTGGGTTTATGTCGCATTTATTTCCACAGAAGTTTGATTGTATCTCGACAAATTGAACACTTCAGTGAATGAAAGTCACCCGGAATAGTTTTCAAGAATGTAAAATTTCGAAATTAGTAAACTTCATTTGAAAACAAATGCTACATTAATCCTTCCAAAGACAGCCATGCATCGGCCGTTTCCTTCTTTTGCTTTTTAACACCGGATACGACATTAAATTAGAGACTTAATTGTTTATTTTAAACGACCAACACAACCAGGTTTATCAAATTAAAAAGTGTCTATTTCAGGCAGTTTGCCAGTCAATTCATGTAAAATGTTTTGCGTTAATCAATGGACCTATCCATTCATAAATTTCTTAGTTTATTTCTGAATAAAAATACACTCACCTTGCTAGTTTATTTAGCTGTTTCACCGCCTACGCCGTTATATTATTATTCTTGGTTTATGTCATGTTTTTTTTTATTATTTTGACAGTTTGATGGCGCAATAGAAGGGTGTTTTGGGGGTAAAAGGGCGGTACCCGAAATTTTTAAAATTGTTTTATTTTTTATTTTATCCTGAATGTGATTTTCTAATGTAAATAATTGTTTCTATTAGATGTATATCCAGTAAATGTTATTAATAAAAACAGCAAAGTATTTTTTTCTGTAAAATGTGAATAATTTAATAATAAATTATGTATACACAATTTAGGTACATAAAATTTTTGGTTCAATAAAATGGCGGTTAATTTTCCACACCAATTTTAATGAAATCGGACCTAACCTTAAAAGAGCAAATTTTCTTAAAATGTTTTCTTTTTAAAAGTTTTTACACATAAACTGAATGAGTGTATTTTTTTTATCTTTGGACAATCAACGAAGGCTGAATGCCTAAATACTAACGTACCGTGGGTGTCTTAAGCAGGGTAAGAGGAAGTTTGTTAACACAGGACTTAAAAACTTGAAGATTTGGGGGGAAGGAAAGACCTCCGCTGGCAGTAGGTTCCACAGTCTAGAAACTCTAGGGATAAAAGAACGAACGAAATGGGAAGTTTGGGGCCTGTCCAATTGAACCGTATAGGGATGCATACGAGCGGCACCATGAGTTTCTCTGTTGGGAACTGCAAGAGGAGGGACTATACTGGATAATTTGTCGGAGCAGAAGCCGTAAAAGTATCTATAGAAGAGCGATAGATCTCCCACAGCTCGACGATGGGCAAGAGAAGGAAGTCCTTGAGTAAGTAAAGGATCATTAATAAGACGAACAGTCGAGCGAACAGCCCTTCTTTGAATGGCATCAAGAATGCTGAGGGTTGTAGGGGATGCCATTTTCCAGACATGTGAACAATATTCCAGAGAGGGTCGAATTTGGGACACATACAAAGTGTATAAATTGGAAGGAGAAAAATACTTTTTGGCTCGGAAAAGGAATCCAAGCTTTTGAAGCCGAAGTGGCTATAGATACAATGTGTTTATGCCAGTTAAGGTTATTCTCAAATGTGACGCCCACAAGGTTAAATGTGTCCCCGCTCTGCAAAACCTGGCCACTCATAAGCAAAGGATGAGTGTTTAATGATTTTTCGCGACAAGGAACATGATTGTGTTTTGGATGCATTAAATTGAACGAGATTTTGGAGCCCCAATCCAATATTAAATTGAGAAATGTGAATTATCTCTAATATCTTACTGAATAAACCCATTTCTACGATTATTTAGATATAATTATTGATAACAAAAACAAGTTTAAAAGATTTAGGTAAAAAAGAACACGCAAAACAACTGAATAAAACAAACTTCTTAAATTTTATGAATTTCTATGAATTAAGGAATAGTTAAAAAAAAAAAAGAATAATAAATAGCTCAATATTAAAGAAAGTAACTATATTCAGTAAAAAACTACCCAAGTGATTTTTTATAGTCACTCGAGAGTCACCTCATTCACAAGTTATTTACTGTTACGAGAAGGAATTTTGGATAAAGTTGTGAGGTTGGGTTAAAATCGGGCTTCATAAATTGATCTAAGAGTTTTCAAATAAAAAAAAATTGTTTTAATTCATGATTATTCATAATATAAATAAGAAGGAAATTTGGTATACGGGGTTTTTGGGGCGCTGATCACGAATCTGAAAGATTTTTGGCGAAACGTTTCGTTCTCGAGATATTCATCATCAAAATTCAAATTTAAACTAAAGCTTATTTTTACTATATTCCCTTCTTTTGCACACAATTGTTGATTTAAAGCTAAAGTGTCACAAAATATTTGATTTTCACCTTTTAAAACCCCAGTTTTTCTACGTTTTTACATTATTTTTGTATTAAATTGCGTGGCTTTTCTTTGATAATGCGGCAACCATACATACACATAGGGCTTCATGGCACACTGGGATTGAAATGATTCAAAGTATAAGCTATGCAATTTAATGCAAAAATAATGTAAAATTCGTAAAAAAATGGGTTTTAAACGGTAGAAATCAAATATTAGTGTGCACTTTAGCTCAAATCAAGAATTGTGTGCAAAAGAAGGGGAATGTGTAAAAATAGGATTAGTTTAAAATTCAAGTCTGATGATGAATATCTCAAGAACAAAGCTTTCCCGCCTCAAAAAACCCCGTATACCAAATTTCGTCAAAATCGGGTTGCCACAGGTTTCTAGAAAATTACCTTTTTTTATCTGTTTGACAGTCCACAAAGGCTTTCTGCCTAAGTACCAGAGTATCGTGGGTGTCGGGTTATTTGATGTTTAACCCTTTTCCACGCTGTTCCGTTAACGGTATCCAAGCACTGCAACATGCAATTTTGCATTTCACAGCACCTTTACACAAAGCGGTAGTGCCACCACGGACGTTATATCTAAATAACTATTACCTGGGGTAGGCAGAATACTACACAGTGGTTTGCCAAGTGAGTTGACGAGCGATTAAAAATGGCAATGTACGGTTCCGAGATTTGAACCCGGATCGCTGCGGTAAGAAGCTTGTACGCTCGCTCACATGTTTTGACAACGTAGCAACTTTAAACCGCTTTCCTAAAAACACTGTTTAAATATCAAAATGTAAAACTCTCGTTGCACATTAAAACAATGTAAAACTTTTATTAGCTTGGGTTGTAACTATCTATCTATCCATCTATCTATGTAACGGAATCTTTGAGCCTAATTTTTTACCAACTTCCAGCGATTCAATTTCTTTGAAACTTTGCACACGTATCAAGGACCGATGACAATGCAATAATTTAAAAACAGTATCCCGTTATCCTGATTAGGACCGCCAGGATAAATAAATTCCTTCTACAGATCCTCTGTGTCTCTTGGACAAAATGGCGAAGGAATTTTTTAGTGAATAAACTGGAGCATTTATTTTTAAAAAACTAATTGATATATCGAACTAAAAATGAAAAATAAATAATAGTTTAAAAAAACTAAAAAAACACGCTTTTATATGCAACCGAACTAAAAATTAGAAAATAATTTTTCATTACAAAGAGTTTGTCACTTCAGAATAAAAGCGTGGGGTGCTTAATATATTAAATGTTATAATTATTCTATTTGCAAATATCTATGAGGGAAAAGTTATGAAAAAATAGTAAAATGCACCCACGCTTTTACTCTGAAGTGACAAACTCTTTGTAATGAAAAATTATTTTCTAATTTTTAGTTCGGTTTGCATATAAAGCGTGTTTTTAGTTTTTTAAACTATTATTTATTTTTCATTTTTAGTTCGATATATCAATTAGTTTTCTACAAAATAAATGCTCCAGTTTATTCACTAAAAAAATTCCTTCGCCATTTCGTCAAGAGACACAGAGGATCTGTAAAGAATTTATTTATCCTGGCGAGTCCTCTCAGGGCTCCGAAGCTTAATATTTTGAAGTAACCGTATATCGTCCACTGATACAGGGGTGATAGTCAAAGAATAGATAGGCTGGAAGACAAGAGCCAGATTCGTTATAGATGCCTAGTAGCCCAGTTCAGATGAGTAGATAGTTACAACCCAAGCTAATAAAAGCGTGTTAAAAGGTTAGCTAACGAAAACCATGAGATTTAGTTTGACACTGTGAAGCGCCTTCCCAATTTGCTCCCACCAGGTGCCAAATTTTTTCCTAATTGTTTTGCTATAAACCTTTAAGACAGCGTCTAATTTGGGTAATTGTTTACTTACATATCGGACACCACGCCGATTTTTATATTTTTTAGAGCGCTGATTACGATTCTGAAAGAATTATTTCTAGTCGGAAACGTTTCGTTCTCGAGATATTCATCATCATATCTTATATATAGAAAACTAACCTAAATTCACCATATTCCCTCTTCGTTTTGCATGCAATTTTTAAGCTTTCTGCTAAATTGGCACTAAATAAATCATTTCCCGCTGAAGTCAGCTGAACGTACCCATTATTTATTTCTCTTCATATATTATTACAATTTAGATATTTACTTATACTTTGTTGTACATAACTTATGAAAGTCTTCCACAAATTTGATTACAACTGGGTAATGTACTTAAAAATAAGATAACCATAAACTAAAAGGAATTGTAAAAAAATGCATGTGTAAAAGTGCTCCCGTCCTCTTAATTTTTGAACGCGGAACAAGATATCGAAGTCGGATAAAACTTGGGTAAAAAGGTGTCACTTTAACTACTTTTTTAACGAAGAACCAATCACATAGCACTCCACTATTCAAACTTAAAAAAATCTTTTTTTTTTAATTCTTTAACACCCCGTAGGTTCAAAAACTAAGACGTTTAGGACATATGTTTATATGAAGATTTTTTCTTATTTTTTTTGTAGAATCGCCCTCGGTAAAGTTTGTCCGGTTGAGTTGCATGGACAGCCTGTATGTATGTAGGTAATTTGATTAAAACTGATGAAAATTTTTGATGTCTATTTGTGCCTAAACGGTGAGGTTTATCGACTTTAATAGAGTACCGTATATCTCTGGCGTTATTGAACACACAAGTTAAGGCGATGCCATAATAAGGATATGCCTTACCTTATTATGGCATAACCTTATATCCGACGGAAAAAGTTGAGTTATTGAAAATTTAAATGTCATCTGTCCAAACTGACAGACCTTACCTTAACCTTAATTCCAACCTAACAAGTTATGAAAATTTTCCGCTTTCTTTTCACAGCTACCTTCAAAAGCATTACATTATTTATATATCTTTAAATAGTTTAAATTATATTTTATAGGTTAAAACCGTTAAAAGAATATTAAAACTTCCACAAACTTCAAACTAGAACAGTAGAAGAGAAAGAAGATGCGTAGAACGAGAGAAATTTCCCGTAAGGTAACCTTATAAGCTTACAGTAATCAGACATAAATAAGGGAATGCAGTATTTTATTAAAGTTGCCGTAATAAAGATTTTCAACTGCGCATGCGTACCTGTCAAAATAAGGAGTGCCTTATTAAGGCAAAGTTCTAAAGTGGTGTTCAATAACCAACATGTCAAAAGCAACATGGCGAATGTCGCGACCCTATATAGACCGACTTTGAGCCCATTTTAGAAAGAAAAGTTCATGTTAACCAAAGAGTTGGTCTATAGAGGGTCGCGACGGTGGCCATATTGCTTTGTGTTGGCTGACGTCACATCTCCCGCATTTTCGGCTATGTTGTGCAGTGCCGGAGATACATTTTATTGTATTATTAAAACGACCGTTTACACAACAGTTTTTAATTATTATTAAGTTGTAAATTCTTTTACTTTAAATAAAACATTTGGAATACATTTTTCCACAAATCTCACTTTCAAAACAATGCAGAAAAATGCGCAAGAAGTGTGTGACGCAAATAGAGCGCTCCCGAGTAGCTCAGGAGCATTTCGTTCTACTTTATGGCGTTCAGTGACGGAAAGTGTTATGCACCTGAGCTACTCCGTTTTTCTTTCCCCTTGCCCCTCATGCACCAACCCCTCTTTTGGTTTTTGTGCTTCAAACGTGTTTTTATGGTTAAGGATGGATTTTTAAAATTATTTATTTAAAAATGGAATTAGATATTTTAAAAGAAATTATTATATAAAGCCAAGAAAGGTTAAAAACAACGAAATTTTAAAATTTCTTAAAGTATCTCTCTTTCCTTGTCAAGGATGCGTTCCAGTGACTAACTTTTTAGAGCAGTTCAAGAGCTTCAAGCCCTGGAGCGTGACGCACAAAAATTTTCGGTCACTGGAAAGACCCTCAGTATAAATATCAACTAACCTTGATGTTAACATAAAGCTAGTTCACACAACCGCGAAAAGCAAATTGCGAAAGCGAGATGTTTCCCAGCCAAAAATTCGCTTTTTTTCATGTTTATACAGCTGCGAAATTCCCCAAATTCTAGGCAACAACAGTTCGATATAGCGGTTTTCGCTATTATAAGAGATTTTTGAAAAATTCTTTTTCAGGGCGTTTCTAGAGGTCGATTATGACACAAATCTATGTGCGCGTTTTCCAAAATCCATTTCTATAATTTATTATTAATAAAAATATATTACGGGACGGTGGAGTGAACAGGGGTGCTGGGTGGGGACGAAACAGTAGAAATCCTACATTAAACGCCCAAAAAACAGTATTTCTCAGTATACACCGCACTTTCTGTTTACAAAAATGTCCAAAAAATTGTTTAAAAAAAAATAAAAATAAATAATAGTACAACAATCCCACTATGGCTGTCACTGCATAAAGAAGAGTTTGCAATAGAACTGTAAATGTCTTGCGATGTTGCCAAATAAAGTGAGAAAGTGTCAATAGCTTAAAAAAGGAAAGATACAGGACAAAATTCATAGGAAAAATTAAGTTATTCCTTTTTTCCTATTATAATTTGTAGAGAAAAAAGGAGAATACCTTAAACATAAAGAAGGAGGCATTTCTACACAAAATACCATTGTTTCTCATGGAAATGGTGGATAATCCCCGAAATAGGCTTGGTGTTAATTCTTCATAAGAAGTTTGGCAACGCTGCTTCTATCAAGACTCATTTTTATAATGACGAACTTCATGTTATTAGCTGACCAAAATTAATTTTCCCTCTTTAATTAATGGCGGACGAGATTTCTCATATGTGTGGGATAGTCAAGGGGATAGTTTTTCGAAAAATTTAATACTTTTCAAAATTAATTTACATTTTCATGTGCCCCAAGTGCAGTGTATTAATGTTTTCTTGTGTTCGACGTTGGATTTATACTGTTTGTCCCCACCCAGCACCCCTGTTCACTCCACCGTCCCGTAAATATATTTTTATGAATAATAAATTATAGAAATGGATTTTGGAAAACGCGCACACAGATTTGTGTCACAATCGACCTATAGAAACGCCCTGAAAAAGAATTTTTCGAAAATCTTTTATAAAAGCGAAAACCGCTATATCGAACTATTACCATATTTTTAAATATTTCTAGCAGTGGCGTCCGTATGGGATGAATACTGAAGATTTTTCAAAAAATATAGTACGCCATTGCTTATTCAAAAAATATAAATTGTTTTTTTTTAATCCTTATTAATTTTGCAATAAATTTTATCCCTTGATTTTTTTCTTCCGATGCAAAAGTTCAGGGGCGATCGCTAAAAAAAATCGATTTGGGAAATAATGAACACCCTAGTATACACATACAGGGTGATTCAAAAATCGATCACGAAACTTAAGGGGGTGATTCTACTTGACAAAATAAAGGTTGAGCTTCATACAATTTTTTTTTAATGTCATTCGTTTTCGAGTTACAAGCCGTCAAAGTTTAATTTTTATTTGGGTTTTTTGCCATATTGCATTTATTTTTTAACCAATCGAGTTGGTATTTGGCACACAAATCGAGCTTTGCAGATTCTAAAATTTTAAAACAAATACTTTTTTAAATACCGCCAGAGGGCACTTTACCTAAAACTTAATATTTATTTACATCATAACTTTTTATTTTGACAGATATCGCAAAGCTGGAGGCGCCATTTTATAGACAATCAAAAACTTAAAAAATAAGGTACTCTCTATTAAAGTCGATAAACCTCACCGTTTAGGGACCAATAGACATCAAAGTTTTCAACAATTTCAATCAAATTACCTACATACATACAGGGTGTCCAATAACTCAACCGACTAACTTTACGGGGCGATTCTACAACAGAAAATAAGAAAAACACTTCATGTAAACAAATGTCCTAAGCGTCTTAGTTTTGAACTACGGTGTGTTAAATATTAAAAAAAAAAAACTTTTTTTAATTTTTAACACTACACACTTTTGTCTTAAAATATTAGAACGTGCAAAGCTCGATTTGTGTGCCAAATATCGACTGGATTGGTTAAAAAATAAATGCAATATGGCGAAAAAACAAAATAAAAATTGAACTTTGACGGCTTGTAACTCAAAAACGAATGACATTTTGAAAAAAAATTATATGAAGCTCTACCCTTATTTTGTCAAGTAGAATCACCCCTTAAGTTTTGTGGTCGATTTTTGAATCACCCTGTTTAGATAGGTAACAATAACCAAGCTGATAATCTGCGTTTTCCCGGTAAAGTACCACCAAGAATAATTGCTATTTATTGTTGACTTAATCAGATATGGTATATCCGGTAATAAATCGTGTACTGTTTCCGGTAAATGCACTTTGTTAAAAAAGCGAATGCATTGTATAGAATGTACAGTCATGAGTAGTAAAATTGTTTTATCTGGTTGAGTAATCGTCTCTTAACATAAACCTGGACTCACTTCAATGTGAATAAATATTTCGCCTTTTTTTAGTTATTTTGGTGTTTTCTTGTTAGGGGGCATTCTCGTTTGGCGCACGATTCAAAATTTACCTGTTTTTTTTTCGTTTGGGGCACTACGATAAATTATACCTGAACGACCCGAATAAACCAACTTAAGTATTCCCGTTACGGGCACTCGTCTAAACTAATAATGGTATCGAGCTAAAAACTTAACGAATCTAAAGTTAAAACCATATCATAGACAACAATGAGACGAGTAACTGGTCCTAACAATTTGTCCATTGTATTTATCTCTTTCTGGTTTAACGCAAGTTCCAATAAATATGTCTTTGTCTTTCATCATGGCAGGATATCGTAGATGGAACAATCATCGCAATTTTTAGATAAATAAATAAAAACATTGCGAAAACACGTATCACGTACTTAAAAAACACCCTCTTATTTCGTCTCTGGCCTGCTATAGAACTGTGGCACGTGGCGTACTCGTCAGGTTGAATATTTTTGCTGCAATAAATCATTGTTTACAAAAGGTTTGTTTGCTTTATCATTTTTTGTGTACTTGGCGGCATCGCTTTCAGAATGAAATTAATATGGTCCTAACTTTACACCTTTGCCAAAAATTTATCAAGAAGAGCTAACTAAAGCTCAGGACAAAGAACTGAATTTTATTACCGAAGTTCTGCTGTAAATATTCTTAAAGTAGTATCAGTCTTATTGCATTACAATAGTTGTGTTATTATTAGAGAGTTCTATAGGTGGAGGGTCTGGTTTGTTCTGGTAAGCAAAACTTTTTTTTTAATTCCTTAATTAAACCCAAGATTAATACACACTGGAAAAAACTGTAAAGTTAACGGATTTATTTAATAATTACAAAATCGTAGTAGTTAATGTTAGAGCCGTGCCCCAAACGGGAATAGACCGTTCGACATGTCACGCATAAAAAATGTACGGAGCACTGGGTCTGCCACATTAAGTGGTCGCCGAAAAACAAATTGGAAGGCTCTAGCGTATGGATGGTGGAGGGGAGGATAACCATCTAAATGTTTTAAAAAGTGTTCTTCGAAAGGAGCAACTTAAGGTGGCGCCACAGTAGCCAGAGGAGATTTTTTAACCAATGAGCATGAATTATTAGAGTGAGATACAAAATGAAAAAGGACAGATAGATACAAATAAAAAAGGAAAGAAATACCAAAATCCCTCCACTGGCTACTGTGGCGCCATCCCACGGTACGAAACTTCAAGGTGTAATTCCTTATGTTATTTTATGAAAAAAAGTTAAAAGTGTTTTTGCTTCTAGCCAAGACACAAACCCAAATCGTATATTTCTGCAAATCAGTGGCGGCTATTCAGGTGTAGTAAGTGAAGTGTCACTTCACCAAAAATAAATAATAAATCATACAAAACATATAACTATTATTCAATTTATTTTTCTCATTTTTATTTCTTACTTGTTAAATTCGCCATGAAAAATCTAGCATATAAATTAACCGCTGGCGCGAGTCGCTTTCCTCCTCTTTCGGCAACGCGACAAGTGAATTGCAAATATAAAACGGACCGAAGTATACACCTCATGCGGGGTTTTGTTTACGCTTTGACGCTCCATTGCCATGACAACGCTATACTTGCCGGCGACCAGAATCGCGGGTGGAAGTATCAGGTGTATTGCTCGGTAAATCGCTAGCCTTAAAAGATAGTATAGGTTTTGGTCGTTTCGTTGGCTTTCACGTATTATTTCGATTGTTTCCGTTTGAGTATTATTAGCGATAGTGATTTTTCACAGGAAGAAATTAAAGGACAGTACAGAGCACTTCTCTATGAAAGATTAGATCATATTTTGATGGAAATGGAAGTAAGATTCGAAGATTGTTACAAACTACAATTTCTAGTCTTGCGGTTGCTGCAAAGTTTGGCTAGTATAACCAAACTTTTTCCACTGATTCTTTTTAAAATTTATTGGAGATATATGCCGAATCATTTTCAAAAAATCAGCGGCTTAAAAATAAACTTGACCTAATATTTGCTGATAAAAGTTATAGAAATATTTCATTGCAGCAGTTACTGAAACAAGTTGGCGCAAATAAAGACATTTTTACCGAGGCGTATAAACTTTTTTCGCTAATTTTAACGATATCGTCGACAAGCGTGTCAGTGGAACGGAGTTTTTCTTGTCTAAAGCGTTAAAAAACTTTCTTAAGAAACACTATATCCCAAGATAGACTTTTATTTTTGGCCAATATTTCAATTCAAAAGGAGCTTCTACAGGAACTGATAAAAACTTAACCATTTTGTGAATATATAATTGATAAATTTGCTGCATTAAAATATAGAAGGATTGATTTGGTGTATAAAATTTAGGTAAGTTTAGATATCAAGACTTTTTATTAGACTTTTGATAGTTGAGTATTTTCAATTTTTCTAAAACGGTGAATGCGCTTTTTTCCCTTCCTGCACTACACCTGTTTTTAGACCCGCCAGCCGCCACTGAAAGAAATAGTTTTTTTTTAAATTTTAACACCTTGTATCTCAAAAGTTAAGAGGTTTAGTACACATGCTTATATGAACTCTTTCTAAAATAAGCTAAATAATCATACCCTGTATTTTAGGCCATAAATTAAATTACACCCTGTATATCGGAAAATCGACTATTTTCTTTTTGTGCAAATAGAATGTCACAACAAAATTTGGAAGTTATAATAAAATAATAACTTTATTTTTATGTCCACCCTGTATTAAACGTTTAGAGACTTTTTGGAATCATAAATTTAAGCTGTATTCAATAGATATACGGAATTATTGACAGTTTGCAAACATTTTTTATCGCAATCACCCTCTAATATCTAAATATAGCCCTGCATCGTCCGGGGTGACCTATATTCCCCCTGATGGAGGTTGATGCCCTCTAGCGAGGCCATTCATATACTAAAGTAGGTCATAGAGCCCCCTTGCAACCCCCTGCCACCAGTCCCATTCGGAACTTCGGGAAAAGTGGGGCGCAAGATAATTTTCTGGCTCACCTGAAGCTGGGATTTATTTTGCTGAAAACTGGGTCTATTTTTTGGTTCAAGGAAATTAAAAATGTTTGTGTTCTATGATGGAAATTATTAAATTTCATCATGCTGGTTTGCATGGTTGTAATAAAACTTGTTTAAAATATTTATTATTTTAAATTTGTATTTAGGCATTTTTTAAATGTCACTATATTTATTTGTATTTTAAATTTTTGTAAAATGTTAAATAAACTTTTTAATTTTATTCTGGAGAAAATACAAATAATATTTTGTTAAAATTTATATTAATTTGTGTTTTTTTTGTTGGTTAAATAGTATTTATTAACATGCTTTTATTAGCTTGGGTTGTATGTATGTATGTATGTATGTAACAGAATCTTTAAGCTTAATTTTTACCAACTTCCAGCTATTCGATTTCTTTGAAACTTTGCACACGTATCAAGGACCCATGACAATGCAATAATCTGCAAACAGTATCCCGTTATCCTGATTAGGATCGCCAGGATAAATAAATTCCTTTATAGATTTTCTGTAGGAGAGTAACAGAGAAAGAGCTAGTGCGCGATCTGCGCATGCGTGCAGTTTCGGACGTACTCTCAGCATAAGGCTGACAGAAACTTGTTCGGAGTAGTTGCGTTCTGAAACCCCATGCAACAGTGAAGCTTTAAATGAAATGTTTAGATTACGAAATAGTTCGTGAAACATTTTAATATCACATGTCCGCAGAAAACTAATTGATATATCGAACTAAAAAATGAAAAATAAATAGTAGTTTAAAAAAACTAAAAAACACGCTTTTATATGCAACCGAACTAAAAATTAGAAAATAATTTTTCATTACAAAGAGTTTGTATTACAGTAATAAAAGGTCAAACAATGAATCATAATTATATCCATTAAAATGAAATTATAATAAAATTTAAGATAATAACAGAATAATTCACTTCAGAATAAAAGCGTTGGGTGCTTAATATATTAAATGTTATAATTATTTCATTTGTAAATATCTATGAGGGAAAAGTTATGAAAAAATAGTAAAATGCACCCCACGCTTTTTACTCTGAAGTGAATTATTCTGTAATTATCTTAAATTTTATTATAGTAGAAGAGCTATACCGGTATGAGCATCAGAAGGGTAGTTTTTCCCATGTATTTCTTATGAGAGAAATTTAAGGTTCGATCTGCATTTTTATGGCCATCTCAACCCCTAACGCAAAATTAGAATTTTTAATGCCCTAAGTCACCACGTGCTAGATAGGGGTAACTAACCATCGATGACGTCATCACCTAAACTTAAAATTGAAACGACCTATAAATTAAAAAAGTCTCGCCGACGCTGGGAGTCGAACCCATGACACCTAGCCACCTGCGTGAGAATCCAACGCCATATGCCACTAGACCATTGGGGATATGATAATTAAAACGTCAAACGAGGTATAATTGGGACCAGACGTCATCACCTATAAATTAAAAAGTCTCAACGACGCTGGGAGTCGAACCCATGACACCCGGCCACCTGTGTGAGAATCCAACGCCATATACCACTAGACCATTG